>CABHPR010114265.1:35901-55291 GCA_902168415.1 Peromyscus melanophrys | reverse complement strand
GCAGGCAGACATGGTACTGGAGAGGTAGCTGAGAGTTCTACATCTTATATAGGCAGCAGGAAGTGAACTGACTCACTGGGTGTGGATTGAGCGTATATGAGACCTCAAAGTCTGCCTCCACAGTGACAGAATTCCTCCAACAAGACCACACCTACTCCAACGAGGTCATATCTCCCATTAGTGCTACTCCCTTTGGGGGCTGTTTTCTTTTAAACCGCCACAGCAAGTCTTTCCTAGAATGACCATGCTTTCAATATTTTTAGCTTATAATTTACTTCTCAAATAGCCCCAACCCCACCTCCAACCCTTACTTAGTGTGCTTTGTGAAGTCCTTTGTCACTGAGAATTTTCCACTGTGGAATACCCACTGGGAGGTCTAAGGAAAGAGTCATAAAATTGTGCTTATAAGGACAAAGATGGAGTTTGGACCTGGGGGTTAGATGGACATGCCACTAGACACAGTATTGTAGAACAGAGAGGCAGGGGTGGAAGACATAAGAGTGTGCCCTTGTGGGGACTAAGAGATGCTTCTCTTAAAGCTTTTATGCTATTGAAGAAACTCAGTGAATGCAAGGAATTCTCATAGAACAAACCTACCAAGTGTTTTGAAAGTTCTCTTACTAAGTAAGTGAATGCTCATTATTCCCTTTCAATTTATGGTATGTTTTATAAATTATAGACTCATACATGATATATGGGCCTTCATTTGCATTCTTGCCCAGTGATTCTCAAAATTGTTAAGTCAACATTTTAGATTTTTTTTAGAGCTTCAGGAAAATGCAAATGCTTTATTAAAATGCAATGACTTATCTCAACTCTGAATTGTTTGTTTTATAGGTGAGGTAGGAGAAGTAGGGATATAGGCAAATTCTTTACCTTACAACTGGACAGCTTAAGTTAGAACGTAAATGGACATAGAAGCTTGTTAATGCCTCCCACAAGCTTATACCTACATTTAATCCTGTCTCACTTGATTTTCAGGAACTAAGAAATGTAAATCTAAGGAATGCCTTCTAAAAGAGAATAAAGGAGATGTGCTTCACTATAAGACTTGGGGAACATCAGACAAAATACAAATATTCCAGGATTCTATTCTCTGAGACCTACCCAGAGTCTTGATAGACACTTTTATTTACTGGGCTATGATTATTTAATGAAGGTGCACAGAATAGTGCTACACAGGAAGTACTACTTATATTTCTGGAGAATATATTAGGTTAAGCAGCTATGGGTTGAAGTCCTTCTTTCATGAATCATTTTGCTGTTCTTGTTAAATTAACATAAAAATCACTTTTGAGACTTCTTACATCTGGGTATCTAGATGCCATAAGCCAAATCTATAACTGTACCTGAAATTATTGTGAGTAAATCATGCAGGGAATTCTCTCAAGCAATGCCCTTTACAGAATGATGATCCTTCAATGAGATTGGTATCTTTCTTTGTGTGCCCTAACTTTCACAAGCACAGTCTCACGTCATTCAACAGAAAGAGGCGGGGCTCTGTTATACAGCATCAAAGTATCAGCAGGATAATAAAGCTGTTTCTTATCATATTTTCATCTGACAGATTAGTTCCAGAGTATTCTTTTTCTTTACTTTGCATTAAATCTTAAGACATTTCCCCATTTGTGCAATTTTATGACATCTGATATGAAAGAAGAGGTCAGATATTAATGCATTAGTAATGTTAATATTCACTGCTGATCTTCTAATGAACTGCCACGTTTTCTGGCAGGTCAAAATGGGGAAGCCAAGTTAAGCATTGGCAATGTGCTCCGTTGTCAAGCTTGATGTTCTATTTAGCTATTTGGAGAGGCTTCTGCTTATGAAGCTTAACATTCCCATGGCTCACCTTCTGGGGAAGCAGGTAAGGCAGCTTACCTGCGTGCCCTAGTTTTCAAAGTTACAAGCATTTTTCTGTTCCTGTTTTTGAACATCAATTGTGTGCCTAGCCTTGTACTAAAGCTCTACTCTGCTGGAAGTGGAAAGATGACGTGTTTGACTTCAAAGTTATTAGTGCTGTGAGAATAGCAGATGCAGCTGGCTTGTCATAGAATGGAAATTCTTGTTCTAGAGGTGTTCCTGTTCATTAAGCAACTAGAGCTCCATGCTGGTTGTGTTAAAAATTCAAACATGGGAGATGGAATTCACTGGTCTGTTAATGTCAGTACTAGTTAGGTAAAGAATAAGCTACTGCTCTTTCAAATGTAGGTCTCCAATACAGTAGCTTAATACAATTCGTGATTCCTTAGGAAATGTCTTTACTTGCATGATCAAAAATTGTAAAGGCCAATATTAAAAAAAAAAAAAAACTAATGAGTCAGAAATTGCACCTAACACTTTGACATACATTTTCTTGGAGATAACTAAGCCACATACCATAAATAAGTGCAAAGGAGTCTGAAATATGCAGTTCTTCTCTGAGTAACCTCATAACCACTGTGAGCTCTGTTATTATGAGAGACTATCATAATGGACTTGAATAAAGAGCAGAAGTCTCCCTCACTGACTGATTCAAAATTTTGTGCAGTCCAGTCAACTAGGTAGCAATTTCTTCAGTATGATGTCGTGGGAAGATGCAATTATAGGACTCAGAAGGAGGATAGTTTCCATAGGACAAGGGCAGATTGGCTCTCTGCAGGATGGTTGTGCCTCCTTATGAGTTGGATGTAGAGGGAGTCTACAGTTGCTTAGGATAACCTCAGAAGACATTGTCGTGACCAAAGGTAGACATGGAGATACTGGAGGAGCTTGCCTAGGGGTACAGCAGAGGTCCTATGACAAGCTAGCAGCACAACACAGCAAGACCAGCTCAGTGCTGACTACAAGTACATCAGTAAATACAATGGTCATACACAGTTTTTTTCTGATCAATATTATATCTAAGTCTGCCTTTTTTACCTTGAGAAAACGTAGATGTAGGCATTAGTTTAAAGGGATTTCTTCATGTAAAATATTTTAGCATTAATGGAAGAAAAAGTCTTCAATATTTTTATATTTGAAACATTTCTTTAAGTATTTTTTCTAGAATTCTTACTTTACTGTTAGAGAAATTTAAGATATATAGCAAGGGTCAAAAACATGACTATGCAGTGTGTGTGTGTGTGTGTGTGTGTGTGTGTGTGTGTGTGTGTGTGTGAGAGAGAGAGAGAGAGAGAGAGAGAGAGAGAGAGAGAGAGAGAGAGATTCAAACTTCGGAAATGCTTCACGCTGCTGGGATCTTACACTTATGTGATGATCTGGCGCCACCCAGCAGACCAAATGAGCATCGACTACTTCGTACTCACCCACGAAAGGACTTGAAGGTGGGAAAAGGAAATGGGTGATTTTGGTAGAGGTGGAATTTAAGTAATGGCCCTTTCTCTAGTCCTGTGTCTGTAGGCAAACAGGCCATTCAGAAATACCAGGAGAAAGCTGATTTTTTTTTTAGTTAACCTGGTATTTTTCAACTTCGAATTTCTACACATGAAAGCTTCCCTCTCATAAGGTTTCCATTGCTTCTGTCATTTACAGAGGCACTGAGAACTGGGCTCTGCTCGGTGCCTCCTCCTTTCCTGGATTCCCACAGATCTCAGTAGAGAATTGAGAATGTTCACCGATTACCATGAAATATGAATGGTGGAATATTCTCCTAGATTTATCCATGGTGGAAAAGCCAGGGACTGTCAAAAAAAAAAAAAGGACTTTTATTTATATGACTGACTTTAGATTTCTCAGCCACTTTAATCAGTTTATACAACTTCCAATATCGTGAGTTCCTTGGAAAATATCTCTAATTGTCTAATTGTAAGCATTTCTGAAAGGGAGGCCAAACCTGCTCACTGACTATTATGAAAACCAGGACTAAGATGTCTTTAAGTTTATTATTTCATTTAATAGATAAATGCCTCTTTTAGACCATGCACACAGACTGGACTGCTCATAAAATGTGTGGCTAAAAGCTAAGTATTTCTGATGATGTCATGTAGGCTGTATTAAAATAATCCAGAAGAAGCACTAATAATCTCTCTGGTTGGAAAGAATACATGGGCTGCTTAAGAACCTGCTGCCTTCTTCTCACAATTCAAGTGTCATGCTTTTAGAAGTTGAGTGTACCGGGAATACCTTCTTTGATGACTAATTTCAGGTCAGGGCTTCTGTTTAGCTGAAAAGCCAAGCTCCCTGTGAGAATACCTCGATGTATTTTCCGCTGTACCTCTTTTCAGTTTTTAGCTTAACACAGTCAGACTCCCATCCCAATTCTTATACTTGATAGCAAAATTTTATTCACCAGAAGCAATATTTTTCTTTCTGCCTTTAGCATCTCTGCAGCACTTAGTTTGCTTGAAAGTAATGCTCTTTTTAATTCCCATTTCTCATTGTTTGTATAATGTATTTATTCTGTGTACTATTTCATTTTCTCATGCATCCTTTTTGGTCTCATCTTCTTCCACTGTCTGCTGTGATGTTAGGGTCCAATTGTTCTCTCTCTCTCCCTTTTCCTTTGGTGTCTAATAGTTCTCATCAATCATTCCTACGACTTCAAACACCTTTACCATATTTAGCATGTCTGGTTTCTGCACTCTTATCCCACAGATTCCATTTGTTCACTTGATATTTCCAACAGTTCCTTACAGGTATTGCAAAAGTATCCCAAAACGGACTACATGGCATTTCCTCTCCCACATGACATTCAACCTTCAGACTGTTTTGATGAAAGATGTTCATCAGGTTTCCTATAAACAGTTATTGAATATTTTAGACATCTGCCCATTGCTACCCATCACTTGAATCAATGAAGTATATCATGAAGCAAAACCGTATGTAAGTCTATTTCATCATTTCCTACCATAAACTACATACAAATCTATTACAAAACATTACAAAACAGTCAAACTTCAGCATGGAGTAGAGACTATGCGTGCTTCCATCTGTAGTCAAGAGATGTAGACACATTATTAAATAGTAAACACACCAAATCAACTGTTACTATGATAGCCATGTTGGAGCCATTTAGATGCTATCACAGTGAGTCCATTGGGTTGAATACCCACTGAAAAGCTACGTAGCACTAGTCATTTTCAGGATCCAATCTTCCCTGAAAATTAGTGTAGTAAAAGAATTAATCTCTCATGATTCTCACACATTTTCATTGTCTGTCATAATATATAGCACTCAAGACATACAATAAGTGACTGTTTATATATTAATAAGCCTTCTGGTAAAAAAAGGCTACATTCTACAGGGTCAAAAATCATATGTAGATTTTTAACTGGAGTGGGCTGGTTATCTTCTGTAGTGAAAACATATTATTGAATAGGTTATCTGGCTCTTCAGAAAACCATATTCCTTTTTTGTTTGTCTCAGACTGACAATATCTGATATTTCAAGACAAAATAAATTTGCATTTCAGTTGTCCTCATCTGCTTTTCATGAGATAAAACATTGAAAAGAAAAAAACACTCCACTAAGAAATCCTGACACATCTACACATTTCTGAGCCATAAATAAAATGAGATTTTGAAAGCCTGCAATCAATTTCCCATTGTAGAGATTCATTATCATCTTGCTTGACTGAACAGTTCTATGACTAAACAAGAATCAGAGCTCATTCATATTTTTCTCTCCATATAGCAAGAAAAAAAAGTACCAGTAAAAACAGGAACACTAGAGACTATGCATTTTTCTCTTGAGAATCAGGACACCACCAGGATTGATGTATCACTGTTGTCTCCATCCCTCTACTTGATTTTACTTGTCTGAAATTTGTGATTTTCTGAGCTTAAGCTAATTTTTATAGGCAAGCACATTTAATCTACAGAACTATGCTCTATACATTTGTCAGTGAGCTTGTTGAGTGTTTTAAAAAAACACCTAAAATTGCCCCCCTCCCAAAGGCTGCTGACTCAGCAGGACATTTTTCCCTTTGAAAGGCAAAGCTGTTTCAAGGGAACGTTCGAAGGATGATTTGTTTTTTCTTAGACTTATAACTGTCATCGTCTGCATTTCTCTCACTGTAAAAGGCTCCCTCCTGCCTTTTCTTTTTATTTATTGGCTACTCTGCTCACAATGGTGTTTTGGGAAGTAGAGAAATTTTGTACCCTATGACTTTTGCTAGTCAACACAACTCTGTTTTGACAAATTACATATAGGAATGAAATATTAATATATAATACTAGGCAATGTTTCAAGAAAGTTAAAGCAAAGAAATCACACACACACATGACATTTTTTCACAAAGTAGGAAGGGAACTGTATTTATGTTTGTGTATATTGAAAAATTCTAGGACTACTTTTGTGTTTAGAAGACTATCACGGTATATCAACACGCCGTGCAGTAGCTGCTTGGGGAACATTAATCCCAGGTACTCTTCCTTATTAAAACTGAACAGTTCATTTGTTAACTATAGATGAATCTAAAGAGAACCTGGGAAGAAAACTTGCATGCAGCAGAAAGCAATTCATAATCAGTATCTCATGAGAAATCAAATTGTTTATGTTTATAAGTGGAACAATGAGGAATTTATTGATTAGGAAAGGAAAAGAAAATGTAAACAATGCCATGCTTGTCATTGAACAAGATAACTGGCCTTTCTCCCAGATCTTTATTCTCCAATATTAGCCAGATATAATGTGGTAATAATTTCTATAAGTACTGGAAAAAGTGGGAGAGGAATAGTACACTTCTATCCTTTTCTCTCTCTCATTTTTGAAAATGGAAACACTAATAGTCTCTGCTTTTCTTATAATATTTAATGGATTTTTATAATTAAAACATCCATTGGAGTGTGTGGGAGAGATGGCTCAGTGGGTAAGAGCTTTTGCTACACACAACTGCCTGCAACTTCAACGCCAGAGGATCTGACATACTTTATGGCCTCTGTGGTGCCTCCTCAGAGGCATAAACATAGCTATTTCTACAGACTCATATATATACTTTTATACATAATCTACACACATACATAAAATATCAAAATTTAGTTACCCTGTTATGGGGCAACAATGCTTCTACTAGACACCACAAGTTAACAAATAAAAACCCAGAGCTAGGAATACTTACTTCTTTTGGAGTTGTTTGCCAGTGATTTCACGTAGACCCCCAAACAGTTGCCACTCTTGTTTACCACCCCCTCCCCCATAACTTGATGCTAAGATTCTACTGCTGAAAGTACCATATGCTTGAATCATAGAACATGAAGAAATCAAGCTGGTACTGACCTGGAGAATTCATCCCTACTACTTAGCTTTCATAGAGTTAGTTGGATGGTGCTATGAATCATACAAGAGGAGAAAAGTGATCATTAAATTTATCCAGTTCTGAACCCTACAAGCTATAATAATGACTTATAGAGTAAGCCATGCTCACAGGTGCTATAGTGTCATGAACATCATGGTAACAACCCATCCACATTCTGATTTAATTTAAGTCCTACTCTACAAAATGAATCCCATACCTGGTTATAATATCAGGCCAAGAACCCGTGGTTAGAAAGGTCATAGGCTCTGGGGGGAGAAACTACTACTATTACTTTGCTAAATGGACATAATATTAAACTAACTCCTAATGACTTATGTCTACAGATTAATGCATCTCTCAATTTTCATCAGAGAACCTTCTATTTGTAGTATATAGTGATTAACACAAAGACTCATAACTGGTCAAGGTATAGAAAAGAAAAGACTCTATACTGCTCAACCCTAAATGGAACATGTACACTGTACCTACCTTTCCCAGGGATCATTGTGGAAAAGGGCCATACAGAGTGTGAGACAGTGGCAATGGATGACTGTAAGGAGAGAGTATCTTCTAGACACAGCAGGGCAGATGCAGGCATGAACATATAGTGGTTCTGGCAGTAGGCGCAAGACTAGTCCAAGCCCAATTTAGACTAAATCCCAGCATGGAGATGGGAGTTGGGCACAACAATCTCACCCCTAGACTTGTAACTCTTGGTGGCTGTTAGACTTTGGGTGTCTAAGAATAAATTAAATCTAAGAGTGTTCTGGTTAAGTCAACTACAAACTAGCAGAAGGCCACACAACTAACAATATTTGAGCAGTACAAATTGGTCTTGATAGGTAAAAAACAAAACAGAGTCGAGTAATTGGGGAAGGGGAGGCAAGTAGAGGGAAGGGGTGAAATGATCAAATACACTATATGAAATTCTCAAAGAATTAATTTAAAAATTAAAAATATTCATAGATGAACAAGTGAAATTGCCAGCAGGTGAAGGCACTTACCGTGGTGACTATTTACATGACTTTTCACCCTAGAACCTACATGGTAGAATCAGGTAACTGACTCTTACAAATTATCCTCTGACTTATACATGAACAATGTGGCATGTACATGCTCATACATGTATGAACATAAAGACACCCATGAAAATAAATAAATAAATGCTAAATAAATTCTAAAATACTTAAACATAAAACTTTAAAGACTTCAGGGAATCGTTATTGGTATGTTTATTTCTATAGGTCTTTACCATTTGCTCTCTCTTCCTCAGAAGAATTAAATATTTATACATACCAAGACATAGTTCCGTCTTAAATAATTTTATCATTATGGTTGCTTTTCTCTATCCCTTCTATAATAAAGTAGTAGTTCTTGCTTTTCTGACTTGACTCTATTTTCATTTGCTCTACTCAATCTATAAGGCTGCTGTTAAAACAGTTCTTTCTTCCATTTCTACATACCAATGCCAATGGCCTAATGCCCTGGTAGTCTCCACACAGACTGCATTCCTGACAATTGTATTTTATTATATCAGATATGCTTCAGAGTGAGTATTGCTCCCCTGAACTTTGCATCACAATGACTTGAGCCAAACCTAGATTTACAACCATGTGGATTTGGACTCCATTTTTACTGGTGTATATATTCACCAAGAGGGAATGGGGGATCATATGACAAGAAATGAAGGAATTGTGTCCTACAGAAAGCAACTCACTGCCAGAGGGTACAGAGCAGATATGAAGTAGATTGATTGGAGAGCAAAGCAAAGATCAGCCCAACTTTGTTGATTCATCAATGGTGCTTTGAATGAATTGGATTGTGTCTTATAAAAGAGACATTTTTGCTCACCCTTGATGCAAGGGGCTTGGTCCTGCCTCAACTGAATGTACCAGGATTTGCTGTCCCCCCATGGGAGAACTTATCCTTTCAAAGAGGGGATGAGGGGTGGTTTTGGGGGAGATGATGGGAGTGGAGGGAACAGGAGGAGAGATGAGAGAAGGATCTGTAGTTGGTATGTAAAATGAATAATTTTTTTAATTAAAAAAGAGACTTTTTGCTGAGGTAACATTGGATTCTAAAATGATACCATGACAATGATCTTTCCAAAGTAACCTCAAGTGAGACAAAATGTAAAACAAGCAAATTGAAACTTTTTATACCTGATTTAAGATAATGATTGGTATAAGAGCAATACTTTAAAAAATACTTCCATATTGATATTTAGTGTCAACACATTGGAAGCACATTGAAATGTAGTGAGACTAAGTTGAACTATTAATCTGGAATTGAATACTTTTTTTGTTAAGTAGTGTCATGTAAAAATTACTTTGAATTAATAAAGCATAAGTGGGTAGGTCATAAAAATCACCAGCTAGATATGGTGATAAACACCTTTAATACCAGGTGTCAGGAGGCAAGAGCAGGTAGATTTTTTAAATATCTTTTTGTATTTATTTATTTTTTATTATTACATCCCAAGCAAAGTTTTTCCTCTTCCCCTTCCCAGTTCCTCTCCATCAACTCTGCCTATTCCCTGTCTACTCCTCCTCCTCTATTCTTTTCAGATACAAGCAGGCATCCCATGGATATCAGCCAGCCATGGTATACCAAGTTGCAGTGATACTAGGCACCTCCTCTTCTGCTGAAGCTAGATGAGGCAATCCAATAGGAGGAATGGGTCCTAAAAGTGGGCAACAAAATCAAAGATATTGCCTGTTCTCACTGTTAGGAGTCTCACACGAAGATCAAGTTATACAACTGTAACATATGTGCAGAGGATCTAGGTCACACCTATGCAGGCTCCCTGGTTATCAGTTCAGTCTCTGTGAGCCGCTATAAGCCCAGATTAGTTAGTTCTGTGGGTTTTTTTTTGTGGTGCTCTTGACACCACTGGATCCTACAACCCCTCTCCCTCTTCCCCAGGATTCCCCAAGCTATGCCTATTATTTGTTTGTGGGTCTCTGTGTCTGTTTTTATCAGTTGCTGGGTGAAGCCTCTCTGATGACAGTTGAGCTAGGCACCAATCTATGAGTATGGCAGAATACCATTAGGAATCGTTTTGTTGACTTATTTCCCCATTTGTGTTTGGTTCTGTCCTAGGTCTCTGGGATATCCTCTCTCAGTGGCAAGCTCCCTCTTGTGGTATGGGTCTCCAGCTGTGCCAGTCATTAGTTGGCCACTTCCACAATTTGTGTGCCACCTTTACCCCAGCACATCTTAGAGGCAGGACAAATTGTAGGTTGGAGGTTTTGTGGCTGGATAGGTGTCGCAGTTCCTCCACTGGAAGTATTGCATGGTTACAGGAAATGACTGGTTCAGGCTCTCTATCCCCCATTGCTAGAAGTCTTAGCTAGGGTCACCCTCCAGATTCCTGCGAGTTTCCATTACTCTAGGTTTCTAGATCCTCCCAGAGATGCCCCCAGATTTCAATTCTGTCTCCCAGTACTTTCTCCTTTCATTCTTTCCCCTCCATCCCTTCTGTTCCCATCCCCACTTCCCTTTCCAGGTCCTTTTATTCTATGTCCTTTTCACAGTGAGATTAATGTACCTGCCTCCTTGAGTCTTCCCTGTTACTTAGATCCTCTATGTCCATAGCTTGTAGCATGGTCCTTTTGCTGGGTATTTTAATCTGGACTGGTGTCTGTAGTCTCTTAGAGTCTACAAGACATCTGTTCAGGCCCTTCTGGCTTTGAGAGTCTCCACTGAAAAGTGAGGTGTAATTCTTATAGGTTTCCTTTAAACTCCCTGAACAGAACACCAATTAGGCAGGTAATAAGACTGACAAATAAGAAATGGAACCTCATGAAACTGAAAAGCTTCTGTGAGGCAAAGGACACTGTCAATAGGACAAAATGGCAGCCTACACAATGGGAAAAGCTTTTACCAATCCCACGTCAGACAAAGGGCTACTATCCAATGTAGCATGAATCTTAAAGAGTCTTATTAATAAAACAAACTCAGGGCCTGGTATTGGGGTGAACACTGGAAGATCAGAGAGACAGAAAAAACCACAGCTTCCTCACCTAGCAATTCATCAGCTGATCCTGTTTCTTCAGACTGGAAGCCTCTGTGTCCTTATCCAAATGGATCTCAGCTGAACTGCTTCTTGAAAGCCTGAAAGCTTAACCAACCTAGTTCCTGGTTTTCAAGCCTTATGTACCTTTCTGCTTTCTGCCCTCACTTCCTGGGATTAAAGGGTCGCTTCGTGGGATTAAAGTCATGAGTCACCATGCCTGGTTGTTTCCAGTGTGGCTTTAAACTCACAGAGATCCGGATGGATCTCTGCCTTAGGAATGCTAGGATTAAAGGTGTGTGTGCCACCATTTTCTGGCCTCAATATCTAGTGGCTGTTCTGTTCTTTGACCCCAGATAAGTTTATTAAGGTGCACAATATTTTGGGGAACACAATATCACCACAATCCAAAATATAACACACTCAAGAAACTAGACATCAACAAACTAAATAATCCAATTAAAAATGGGGTCAAAATTTAAAGAGACTTCTCAACATAGGAATTTCAAATGGTTGAGAAATACTTAAAGAAATGTTCAACATTCTCAACCATGAGGGAAATGCAAATCAAAATGGCACTGAGATTTCATCTTACACCTGTCAGAATGGCTATGATCAAAAACGCAAGTGAAAGCTCATGCTTGAGAGGATGTGGAACACAGGAACACTCCTCCACTGCTGGTGGGAGGGCAAACTTGTACAGTCACTTTGGAAATCAATATTGTGGTTTCTCAGAAAATTTGGGATCAATCTAACTCAAGACACAGCTATACCACTCTTGGACATATACCCAAAGAATGCTCAATCATACTACAAGGACACTTGCACAACTATGTTCATAGAAGCTTTATTCATAATAACCAGAACCTGGAAACACCATAGATGCCCTTCAGCAGAAGAATGGATAAAGAAAATGTGGTACATTTACACAATGGAATATTACTCGGTTGTTAAAAACTATGACTTCAGGAAATTTGCCGGCAAATGGATGGAATGAGAAAAGATCATCCTGAGTGAGATAATCCAGACACAGAAAGATACACATAGTATGTTCTCATTTAGAAGTGAATATCAGCTGTGAAAAGTGGGTAGATCTTTGTGAGCCTGAGGGCATCCTGGTCTTCATAGCAAGTTCTCAGCCTTCTAAGGCCGATAGTGCATCCTATCTCAAAACCGAGTAAGTAACTAAAAAAGTATAAACATACTACAAGTTATACTACTTACTTCTATTTCATGCACGAATTCTTAACTTCCTTACTATTTACTGATTGAAATAGTGATAATAGAGCATATTTCTCTTTGGAAGCATAATAATCATTAACTTACATGAGTGATACCTACTCTGCACAGGAGTTTGGAATGAAATACTTAGAAAATAGTTTGTACCTTTTCCTCCCCTGATCATAATACTGCCCTGGGCAACTGTGATAGAATGCTAATCTCAAGCCTTTTAGAAATTCTTATGCAGTAAATCTGATGAGGATCAGAAAAGTGAAGTTTTGGCAAGTCCCTTGAGTGAAACGTGTTCAGAAAATAGACCTGTAATTTATCTTTCATATTGAACATGCTGTGATTCTCCTGTAATCACTGAGACATCAAGGAATCTGTCCATGCCTTCCTTTGTCCCTTCTTTCATCTCCCTGTTCTCTCTCCCTCTTTTCCTCCCTTCCTTCGTTCCTTTGCTCCTTTGTTCATTCCTTCCTTCCTTTATTACTTCCTATTTCTACCCCCTCTTGTTTTCCTCTTATACAGAGTCTCACATCTCAATCTGGTCTTGACTTGGTTATGTAACTGAGATTGACCATAATGTCTCATCCTTCTATCTCTAACTTCTGGGTCGTGAGCTTAGAGGCATATGCCATCATACCTGATTTTATGTGATGCTAGGGATCAAACCTTGGGGTTCACATAGGCTGGATAATCACTAAATGAACTAAGCTATATCCTCAACCCTAAGTGCTTTTATTAGTGCATTATTAGTTGTTTAACATGTTGCTATCATTGTGTATTTTCACGTACCCATGTAATTAATATACTTTGATCATATTGCCCCTTTATTAGCCTCTTTTGCCCCATGTGTTACTGTCTGCTGGTCCCCCTCTTCTTCCCAAACAATCCATCTTCAAATTTCCTATCACAGAGTGTATGTGATGCTTGTCTTTCTGAAATTTATTTCACTTAGCTGGATGATCTTAAGCTAGACACCCTTTCCCTAGAGCAACACTATATCACTTCCTTAGAGCTGACTAAAACTCTATTATATATACATGCCACTTTTTCTTTTTCCATTCTTTTGTTGATGGATACCAAGGCTGATTCTATAATTTGGCTGTCTTGATCCTTCAGGTATATCCCTAAGGGTGGCAGAGCTGGCTCATTATAACTCTATTTTTAGCCATTTTTCAAGGGATGAATGTTTCAGAATGAGAGAGATAATTTTAACATTATCTATTTCTTCCATGCTTGGAGACTAAGGTAGTCAACATACTGGGTTCCCGTCCTTTGTCAGGTCTTTGTGTTCCTCGGATCATTAGACTGTCATAAGCACTGGTAAATGTGCAGATTCTAGAAGTTGCCGGTAGACTAAGACAGAACCTTCCGGATGGATGCTTGATGTATATACACATAATTCAGCAGTACTGCTGGAGAGTGATTAGCCTGACTGTGTAAGCAGGAAGAACTCTGTGCAGACTTAGCTCCCCTGTATATCTCAAAAGCTGGCAGCTTTCTACAGCTCCTGTTAGAAGAATCCCATGGGGCTGGACTTGAATACATCAGCATTTGTCTCCATGGAGATGGAGTATCAGAAGATCAAGTTTCTTTCTCAGGACAGAACAAGCGAGTTTGAGAGCTGAAAGGGCAAAAGAGCTTCTTTTCCAAATCAATCATGACTTTCTCTTTAATCTCCTTAAGCTGCCCATTGGGGAGAAAATACACAACTATGTTCTTTGAAAGGATTATTAAATCTTACATGGCGTCTGTGTATATGAAGTTCATACCTGATATAAGTAGAAGCAGAATAACACTTAAGCTAAGAATGGTTGAACAGTGTCTAGTGGGAATAAAACACTTTTAAAGACTTCAGGCAGAAACAGGGCATAATGATTATCTGTGTAAAGATGAGGGATAAAGTAAAAAGATAAATGTTGAGAAACATCTTTAAGTGTTAAGCTAGAGGACAACTCCACCACATGGATTTCTGCTGAATTTCACTTCTGTTGGGAAACACAATTCTGTGCTTCCCTAATGCGTCACAGTCTAATAATCACAGTCATGTTCAAAGTGATCAGTGTCGAGGACTTAGAAGGAGCTGGAAGAAATATTCAGATGGAAATATGGCTTGGTATGGGAAGAGAATTACAGTAATAGATTTCCTGTTTCGAATTTATTTTGCATATTTTGTACCTATCTATCTTTGCATTTGTAGCTATATAAATTTAGCCCAAAGGGTCAATAAATATCATTTTACCAGAAACTTTACAAAGGGCTCAAGGCAGTGCTTGGCTTTCTGCATGATAAAAGAGTACTGCTGCTTTTGCTCTGGAGTCATATTCATAATTGGTTGTGACCTGTAATCCAATAGTTCAATAAAACCATAAGTGAGATAATTGCATTTCACTTCCACCTTCTCCATTAACTTGGTGTGTTATTATGGGAAATAATGTAATATATCTACTTCAGTTTCCTCCTTAGTGAAATACAGAAAGCCACATTAGCTTTTTTAGTTTAAATTTTTTACTTTAGAATCCATAATTCACCGAGTCATTAACTGGAAATAATCGCAACTACACCATGAAAATATTTATTAATATTCTGCAATATAATAACAGGAATTTAGAAATCAAATCAACCTAGTACTTTTTGAAAAATGAAGCCAAATAAGCAATGCTAAAAAATAAACAAGATAGTAATAAATTCAATTAAAATGAGCAAAATAAATGTCGGTGGAGATCTGTTTAGTTGAGCCTAAGAAATGATTGGATATGCTTCATGAGTCAGTTAAGGCAAGCTTCAATCTATTCAATGAATAAATGCCAAACACAGTATCTTATGATACATGTGAAGTTTTCCTTTTATACAAGGCTGGTTTGGAGGAAGGCATCCAGACAAAGAGACTGTGCCACTCACATTTCAATGTTAAGAATTTAATATTCAGCTCTATTTTTCTGTAATGGAGGCTATGAATGTAATCTCACATTATTTGACTATATGGCAAGGGTGTAGGGAGAAAGGAAATGGGGATTTAGTTCATATTAAGCTGCCTTGCATTCTTCTAGTTATACTTAGAGAAAACATTGGAGGGCGACTGTAACTTGCGTTTCTCCTGTTTGATCTCATTCCATAGCTTTAACTCCTATCTATCTGCTAATGAGTCACACACTTATACTTCCAACTTCGCTTCCCTCCTTAACCTCCAGATTGGTAGAGGAAGCAACACCCTGACACCATGTCAAATCGTCACTGACACCAATACTCACATGGAATCTACAGTCCAGTCTCACTTCTACTTCAAATGAGGGTAACCACTCATATTTCCCCCTCCTTATTTTTGATTAGAAATCAGTATTGTCAGTTTGAGCCTGCCACCCCAGATTCAGGCTGTATTTATAGCTTCCTTTGCAATGGGATGTGGCTCAATGATTAAGATTTTTCTAATTAGTTTGAAACTATAATGCAACTTCCAGGTTATATCCAGGACAGAAATGGGCCAGCTACTGGTGGGAATGACTTGAAAAGTTTGACAATTACTTAGGAAGTTAAAAATAAATTTACCATTTGACCAAACAATTGTTTCTACACAAAAGAAATTAAAATTCTCACTCTTAATGAAAATAATTATTTATACAAAGACTGTGTCATAAATATTAACAGTAGCTTTATTTATAGTAGATAAATACAAGCACAATAACTATCAGTGAAAGTCAAATATGAATATGAATCATGGCATATATCCAATAGTGTATTCTCAGAAACAAAAGGGGAAAATAAAACCGAAGTTGCACAGATATTCAAATCTCAAAACCATTAACTAAAAAAGGAAGAATTGTAAAGAAGTATAAAAACTGTATTGTTTATCTTCTAATGAATGTTTAAATTTGTTATTGCATTTATTTATTTAGTGTTTGGGGGGCTGTACATGTGCCATGGTGTACACGAAGAAGTCAGAGGACAATTTCTAGAAGTTGCTTCTCTCCTTCCACCATGTGGGTCGCAGGGATCGAATTCAGGTTGTCAGAGTTGGGGGCCAGTCCTTTTACCCACTGAACCATCTCACCAGCTGCAAATCTCTTCTTCTCTCCCTCCCTCCCTCCCTCCCTCCCTCGCTCCCTCCCTCCCTCCCTCTCTCCCTCTCTCCCTCCCTCCCTCCCTCCCTCCCTCTCTCCCTCCCTACTTCCTTTCCACCCCCCTCTCTAGATACTTAAATTTATCTTGGATTATAATTCAGGGGAGGGTATGGTCAGTCATAGAAGTGTGTATGTATGGAAGACAGGAGCAGGAGGAGGGTTGCCACATTGTGTCTAGAGTTAGGAAGCAGACAGTAATGAATCCTTGTGCTCAACTGGCTTTCTCCTTTTTATTCAGCCTGTGATCCCAGCCCATGGAATGGTACTGCCCACATTTAGGGATTGTATTCCTACCACAATTAATCTAATCAAGTCCCTCACAGAGGGTCACTCTTCATTGATTCTGGAGCCTGCTGTGTTGACAATCATTATTAGCATTCACAGTTATAATCCAAATTTTGGTTTTGATGTATGATGTATGTGCACTATGGGTTTTCATGAAGGTCATATATGTACTTGGCCTGAAAGCCATGGATCAATATTGTGTATTGTATGTCTTCTTCATTTTCTTCTCCATATTATTTTTCAAGACAGAGTTTTTCACTGAACCTAGAGCTCACTGATTTGGCTAGGCTTCTGGCCAGTGAGCTCCAAGGGTCCACCTGTCTCTGCCATCCCATGATGGGATTACAGGCACAAGTTGCCACTCCTTGGATTTTTATGTGCATATTATTCATTAAAATTCAAGTTTTCCTGCTTGTACGGCCAGTACTTTACCAACTAAGCCATCTCTTCAGCACCTGCAACAACTATTTATTTACTTATTTTGCTTTGTTTGTTTGTTTTAGAGAGATTCTCATGCTGCCCAGATTAGCATCAAACTTGCTTAAGCTGAGGACAAACTCTTCTTTTTCTCAGTCCCATTTAATTTTCTATTCAGCGCTTCAATTTATTTTCCATTTAGTGTTGGAGAAGAGGAGGAAGAACAATTCAATGTTTGTCAACTTCAATGAGGTGTGCAGAGAGTTATATATAAACACAGATTTCATCTTTCTTAACTTTCAATGCATCATGGCCAAGCAGAGGTGAATCCCAGGTGTACTCTTGTGCTGACCTGGCAATGGTCTAGTAATTTGTCTGACCTCATTCATCTATGATAGGCACAAGGGATAGAATTTTAAGTCATTTGAGAGAATTTTCTTTAATAAGAAATTTCTCGGCAGTTAATATTTCTTGTTTTGAGAACTCTCTTCATGTTTAGTTTTTCAAGTTTTTGTATATGCTAGATATTAACTCCCTGCTATATGTATAGTTTAAGTGGTCAATATTTTATCCTATACTTTGTGCTACCTCTTTACTTAGTTGACAGTTTCCTGTGTTATGTCCAAAAATTTAATTTCATGAAAATCCATTTTGTAATTCTTTGTCTTATTTCCTAAGTTACTAGTGTCCTATTTAAAAAGTCCTTATCTAATGCACGAGTGTAATCTCTACTTCTGTAAGCTTAAGGTTTTGTGCTGAGGACCTTGATCCTTAGTGTCATAAGCCCACCTGTAGGTAATGCTGCACTTTGGAGGAAACAGTTATGTATTTGGTCTTATTTCTCCTTGATATTTTTTCACTTCTTATTGGAATGGAAATCTTAAACTGTGCCACTGTACCTCAGGCGCATGGCAATCTCTTTTGTATATACAAGGTTTTTACACAAAAAGAGTTTCTCTTACACTTTCCACTGTGAATTTGAGGTTTGATTAATGTGGGAAATATTAAGATTATGAGGAATGTTTCAGACAGACTTCATTCATTTTAGATTGCAAAATAGACATGGACCCTTTAAACGCCAGGATTAGAATGGTTTAAGGAAATGCATTATGGTGTTAAGTTGACATGGAGTAGATTCTTTTTGATTAATTTTGTTAATTTCATTGGATTAGGAAAAAATGCCCAGAGATTAGAAAAAAATCACACTTCACACCTCTGATATATTTCTGAGAGTTATTCCAAAAGTGATTGGATCATGAAAAGATGAGATACAATGATTAGTTTTATCTGTCTATCTATCTATCTATCTATCTATCTATCTATCTATCTATCTATCTATCTGTTTTAAATTTAAATAGAATTTTGTTAAGCAGTGAACTGTGTAAGTAGTGTCTCCTTAATAACATTGGCTTCCAGGAGGTGTACCTGAGAAATTCAGGTTACTCGGGCCATTTGTTAATACTGCTCTGCTCCTTCTCCTGGTTGCCATGACATGGTTGTCTATTGTATCACTTCTTTTCTGCCATGATGGAAAGAAACTGTGAGCTGCCACCTCTTCCTCTTCCTCCTCTTCCTCCTTCTTCTTGCTCTTCTACTTTTTCTCAGATAGGAGAGAGACAGAGAGAGAGAGATAGAGAGACAGAGAGACAGAGAGACAGAGAGAGGGAGGATAGAAATGGAGAGAATGTCTGTTAGAAAAAAATTAGATCACTGGCAGAAATGCAAATTTTAAGACATAATTTTCACATAAAACCACTTTAAAAATAAAACAAGGAGTGTGGGGTCATGGTTTAGTCAGCAGACTGCTTGTCATGTAAGCATGAGGATCTTAGTTCAAGTCCCAGGCATCCATGTAAAAAGCTCCTATTGGTTGCATATCTGTAAGAAAGAGGTGACTTCTAAGAACTCACTAGCCAGTCAGCCTAGCCAATTGATGGCTAGTCCCAGGCTTAGCAAGAGACTGTCTTAAAAAATGGAATATGATTGAAGAAGAAATGTGATAGGAACCTCTGATCTACATATACAAATGTTACAGATACTCAGATGAACACATACACAACTCTCTCTCTCTCTCTCTCTCTCTCTCTCTCTCTCTCTCTCTCTCTCTCTCCA
>CABHPR010114265.1:17101-35801 GCA_902168415.1 Peromyscus melanophrys | reverse complement strand
CACACACACACACACACACACACACACACCCCAAATAGACAAATTTTAATTCATTCTCTTCTTCCTTTTTTGAGTTAGTTGACTTTGAATGGTAGCTTGATGAGAAGAGTTGAGTAAATTTGCTTAGACCATTAAATGAAAGACAAGTATTACCCAGCAGTCAACAGAATACAAAGATTTTAGGCTCCTTTTATTCTGAAGACAATTTAGTTTGGATTGCTTACACTTAAGAGAGAAATCAATGACAATCTTGTTTCATCTCCTGTTACTTTGGATCTTGTTATATAGCCATCCTGTATCTTAATATAATGATTAAGTTCTTAATGTAATCAGTTTCTGATTATCTTGCCTGCACTATTACATTAGCTCTCTCTCTGGTTTTCCTGTACTCCTATTGACCCTTTATTTCCAATATCCTCTGGTCATCATTATACTCTCATGAATATATAAATTATTTATTACTTCCCTGTTTAAAACTTGTTTGTGACTTCCAGTATTAACCTAAATACTGTAGAAATATATTTCTTTTTAGTAGTTTTAGAAAACTATAAGTTAGCATTCTAAGTAATGAGTTTTATGCACATACATTATTGCAAAGTTTTCTTATTCATTCCTATCTTGTCCTCCATCCTACTATCCCCATTTCTCTAAACCCACAATCTGTCTCGTTCTTCTCCTGTCATGCCACAAATAGCCCATTATTTTCTCTTGTGTCTCTGCTTCATATCCTTTTGTGATCACTTTACCTTCTCTCTCTCCTCTCTCTCATTGTCTTGAACTCCGTGTTTGTATTTACATATAGCTGGGGCTATAGCTAATGGTAGAGTGTTTGCTTAGCATGTGTGAGGCTCCTATCACTGAAAAAGAAAAAGTAAGAGAAAATAAAATAAAAATAGACTTAAAATCATAAAAGAGAACATGTAATATTCAACTCAATCTGGTTTGTTCCACTTAATGTAATAATATCTGCTTCCTTCATTTTCTTGAAAATATCATAATTTCATTCTTTGTAGATGAATAAAATTCCATGGTATAAATATACCCTTTTTCTTTATCCATTCACTTGTTGGTAGAAAAATAGTTCAACTGATGTGGAAATACCCACCGGTATTCCTAGAGATGGGTTTTCTAGGTGATCTTAAATCCAGTTGATTTGATAGTTAAAACTATGCATGATAGGTGTGTCTCTTACAAAGACTTTGCCTTTATTCTGTAACATGTCTATTCAATAAGATGATCATTTCCTTTATTTTGCAGAAGATTTTTCTTTTTATATGGTTCCATTAGTCAATTTCTCAGGTTATTTCCTATGCTATTGGAGTTCTTTATATAAGTCCTTAACATGTCCATATTTCAAAGTATCAAACCTCTACATTCCTGCTTACCCTCTGTCTGTATGGTCATATCTCAGTTCCCTTTCTTTATTTGTGGTATTCATTATTTCCATCTAAGGGTAGTGATGCTCCTTTACCGAAAACATTATATTTTTCCCAGCACAGGTTCCCAGTTAGTCATGGGGTCCTTGTAAACACAATTTCTGAAGGGAGATTCTCATATTGACATTGGTATTTCATAACTTTGTTTCATAAGGAAAAGTCAATGAAAACAAAAAGTTGGCTGATTTTGTGAATATTCTATCTCCTACAACAATATCTGTGGTGGAGTAGACACTCAGTGTTAAATGAACAGATGTTCCCTAGAGTTTCATGTAATTTTCACAATTTTGTTCTATCATTAGTCTTATAATTCTTGAGAATCATTCTTCATTACTCTCTCACCTAATTCGTTATAAGCCTAGTGAGTAATTTTAGTATCTAACTAATAGCATGGCTCACGTTCCTTCCTTCTTAATTTCTTCATTCCGGGCCAAGCAGCTGGCATTTTCCAACAGTGACTTCTTTTCTTCTTTTCAAGGGGTGTATTTGTTGAGGGCTAGGCTGATTCAAGGCTTTCCCTGATAACCTCATGTATAGAGAAGGAACATAGCTCTTTCTCTAAACCAGGAACATTCAGTAAATGCCAGGTTCTCGGACCTTGGTAGCTTTCCTCTGAGGTCCTTATATGTGGAAAAGGAACAGAATTCCTTCTCTAACCCCAGCAATATAGTTGGTAGGGACAGTAATGGCCTGGGCAATGGCCTTAGGGGAGCTGCAGCTACAGATTCTGAGAAATCAACTCTTGCCACTTAAGGGGCTATCATTATTAGCTGTGTATTCAGTCTCTGGTACACTTGAAATATCCTGGGTTTCCTTTGTGCAACATTGCTTGATAAGCTTCCTATTTGCTTTATCCCATTGTATGATAGCCTTCTGCTGACACTGTTTGATTTCTCCTCTAAAAACTTCATATAAGATGCGGTACATTTTAGCAAACTTGCTTGGCATAAGACATAACTTGTAAAAGACCTCTGGATCCCAAACTTTTCTATGTTTTTATCTTTGATCCCCTGGTCATCTCTCTCTCTCTGGAACCTTTCACTGAATAATGATCTACTGGTCTAGATAATGATTTCTTTCAGTCTTTTTGCTTCTTGTCTGCTCCTCCTAAGACTCATGTTGTAGATGTGCTGGATGTGACATTGAACCAAGTGCCTCTCACATGAAAAGCACACACTGTCCCACTGAGTTATACTGGAATCCAAATGGACCATTTTCTAATTCACTGTAGGAATGCTTGTATGTTTACATACATAGAACACTCGCTACTTTCACAACATCAAACCACTCTGCTGCTTCTTCTTAACCATATGGATCAAAGTTAGGTAGGGTTTCTTTTAAGGTAAAAATATTTCTTAATTCCCAACACTTGAGTCAGTAGTCTTTTTCTTTTCATGTTTCCACAGTTTTAGTAATAATTTTCTGAACTCTTGTTTGTATCCCTTTGCAAGACTGTGTGTTCTGCATGTACAGAATATAATTATCTTATTCACTGATACCATAAACATTATCTGACAGAATACATTCAACACAGTTGGATTTCAATGAGTATTTGATGAATGTTTGATCAACCTTTCCTCTACCTAAACCATCTGTGTTAAATGCTATGATGGTTAATTTTAATAATCAACCTGACATACTATAGAATCACCTGGAAAGAGAGTCTCAGATGAGGGATTGTCTAGATCAGGATGACCTGTGGCATGTTTGTTGTGAATTGTGTTGGTTTCATTAAGTGATCTGGGAAGATGAGCCCATTGTGGGTGGCATCATTCCCTGAGTTTGTGTCCTGAATTGCATGGGAATGGAGAAAGTGGATGAAGTAGTGGATTTGCATAATTCTCGGTTGACTCTGAATACATCTAACTACTTCAAGTTCTTGCCTTGATTTCCCTTCAATGGTAGACTGGAATTGTATGCAAATGGAACCATTTCTCCACTGATTTTTTTTTTTTATCAACTTTAGGGTATTTTACCACCACAACAGAAAAGAAACAAAAATAGATGCTTTACAGATTTTCTGAATTAATATGAAAATGGGCCCATGTATGGGTCGTGCTCCCTCCTAGCATAAGAGCTGATAGGTCAATGTATTCTTCAGTGGAGTGAGTCAGGACAACCCCTCTGAAATGTTTGGTGGAGAAACTGTGAAGCAAAGGCTATTGTTATAAAATGTTTCTCAAAAATCTAATGAAAAATATACCTTTGGGGACTAGAACTGTAGAACAATAAAACAGATGAAAGAAAATTACTGTCAGACATCTTATGTCAAAGAAGCTTTGCAACTCTTGTTTTGTGCCTCGCAGCTTGAGTGCATAAGAGAAAAATGCAAATTTTCCAAATGAAGTACAGCTAGCAGTGCATAAATCTCCAGAAGACAAGAAGATACACTTATTAAAACTTGGCAAGGACCAGAAATGAATGACTTTTCCTCTGAAATACCAGCCTTTTCCTTTTTAAAATTAGTTTTTTTCCTAAAGCTACATCAATTATAAATAATTGCATATAGCAAAGGTGGCTTAGCTAAACTTAAAACAAATAAACTAAGAAATTAAACTGGTTAAGAAGTAAATTGTAGATTTTAGATTTTTTAAGGAGATGATTTCTGAAGCATGACAAAATGAATTTGCAATTTCATTCTAATTTAAAATTATGATAGTCATAGATTAATGCTCTTCTGATAAGATTTTCTAGGAATCTGTTACTTGACTTGCCTTATATAAAACATTACTATTATTTTGTAATTCTCCTTGTGGTCATTTTACATATGATTCTTTATTCTTCCTTGTAGGGATGGTTACCTACTGAGGCAGCAAGGTAAGTACCTGCCCCCCCTGGGGTGTGGCCCAGACAGGGACCCCTTAAGACCTGGGATGATGTACATGCTCATTCTCTCCTTGCTACTTTGTGGTCTTGGATGCTGGTGCTGTGGATCAAGGCAGAGCTCTCCTGAGAACCGCGTCGGACCATGTCCGACCACTCCAGGATTCCGCAACCAACTCCTTTATTTTTGTTATGAGGTAAACCCCGAATAAATTTCTTTGGCCATCAAATAGACTCCGAGGAATTATCCAATTACTTCACAACCCAAGTCAATACATTATAGTCCAAGTAACAAAAGGAGGATAGAATGGGGTCGAGAAATGACACAGTGCTTGCTAGGCTTTCTTCTTTTTGTAGAGGTTCAAGAGTTATATTATCTCGCCAGGCGGTCATGGCACATGACTTTAATCCCAGCACTCGGGAGGCAGAGCCAGGCAGATATCTGTGAGTTCAAGGCCAGCCTGGTCTATAGTGCAAGAACCAGGACAGGCACCAAAACTACACAGAGAAACTCTGTCTCCAAAAACAAAAACAAAACAAAACCAAAAGTTATATTATCAGCAACATGTCATATAGCTCACAACTACTTGTAATATACTTGTAATAACTATCTCTAAGGCATCTGACCCCCTTCTAGCCTCTTGGGGTACACATAGTCATATGTATACAGAGAGAGAGAGAGAGAGAGAGAGAGAGAGAGAGAGAGAGAGAGAGATTGATTCAACAGAAGAGAATCTAAAGACTCAGGAATGTATCATGGGCAAATCTTTAGGAAATCTTTCCACAAACATCCTTCTTTCTCCTGTGTTTCCCTCCACCTTTACTTAACCTTTTCTTCCTTTTATCCATGTTTTTAATCTCTCTAATATAACTTGTCAGAATGTTGCTACCTCAACAGTCTCTCCTGGACTCAATTCCACATTCTCAGTAGAAAGAATCTGAGTGAGAATCTGAGTATTACAGTGTGGACTCATGTCCAGAAAGTCCTGACGAGGGCAGGGCAGGGCATGAGGCAGATTTTGACCACCAAGAGCCACTGAGCAGATTGCTGCCATCTATAGCAGGTTGTGAGATTATTGGTATTCATGGCAGCTGTTTACAGGTTCCTCAGTGGAAATAAGAAATGCTAAGCTTATATTAAATTTGAGAATATAATGTTCCAAAAAGTGCTTTCCTTTGCAGCTGCTTTTTTTCTGAAGATTCTATCATATGGATTATAGCTTTAAGTTGCCTGGATTCATTTACACAAACAATTGAAACATTTTACTTAGGAGACTTGAAGCCTTCACAAGACAGGCTTAGGGACTGGTGCTATTTATTTTCTCTTTTCCTTCTGGATCCTTTCTGTGACCACTCAATGATGTATTCACTTGTCTGCACTGAAAGCATGAGTGACAGCTGAGGAGAATTGAGGATTACAGTAATGAATTTGTAACTAAACACAAGAGGTTCTTCTATTTCTGTGCAGTGTAAAGCTGAAAAGTACAGCCACAGATAAAATAATAGAGACAGGTTTATTACCTGCATCCGGTAAGGAAGGAGTAAGGGCTTCATTCAGGCAGCCCAAACGTATCCACATATGAAAATACTTGGTAAGGAAGCACATTTTGAGCAAGCTTGGCTCAAGGTTATAGAGAACACTTTTCAAAGTGTTCAAGAACCTTTCTAGGTGTGCCTAGTGTTGTGACAATTGTGAAGTTATGAAGATGACAGAAAGGAAAGTTATGCATAGGGTTCATCTCCCTTTATATAAAAACATTTTAGCCTAAACTAAAAAAAAAAGTCATGACCATGTGTGTCAGTATTGGAGTTTGCCATCAATGGCACCTGCTTCCCCTAGCTATTAACAAATTTAGTCATCTTGTTAGCCTTATTTCTGGTGACTTGCAGTAAGATCTTTAGGATAAAGGCAAATTACTGGTTTGAAACTAGTGTGTTGAGGTACGTGTCTTTCTTAATGACATGCCATCATAGTCATTTGAAGGTTTTTATGAAAATTTCTAATCTTCTTTTAGCTTCAGGAGCTGTCTGTATGTTGATGACACTTTCATGCATATTGCAAGCCCTCATCATTTTCCAGCTAACTAGACCTGTATATTTTTTTCTATTACTTCCTACTTGCATTACAAAATTAAGTGATTTCAAGTAGAATTCATTCCCCTTCACAATGGGCCCCACTGTGTGCACACTTGTTCATTTTCCTGATGTCTGCTGTGGGATAGTGCTTTTGTACACTGATTTAATAAAATGCTGATTGGCCAGTAGCCAGGCAGGAAGTATAGGTGGGATAAGCAGACAAGGAGAATTCTGGGAAGAGGAAGGCTTAATCAGGAGATACCAGCCTACCATCTAGGAAGCAGCATGTAATGGCACACAGGTAAAGTCAGGGAACATGTGGCAACATTTAGATTAACAGAGTTTAAGTGTAAGAGCTAGTCAATAGGAGCTAATGTCTGAGCAGTTTTAATTAATATAAGCCTCTGTGTGTTTACTTGGGTCTAAGCAGCTATGGACCGGGTGGGACACAGGAAAACTTCAGCTACAGATGTCCAAGGGGTGGTTGTCAGTACTGTCTCCTCAGGTGAACCAGCTATCAAATCCAGAGTACAGTAGTTTTGTTTGCAGTGCCTGGCCAACCACATTTCTTGATCTTCAAGATTTGTTGAGAGTTTACAGTCTTGTTCATGTGGCCTCTGTCTTCTATGTTACTTTATTGTGGACTTAGGCCATTTCTCTTTTGGACTAATATGACTATCTTTTAAGCCTGCATGTCGCCCTCTACTTCTGTTTCTATGTATCATGACACCACCAAAATCACCTTATAAGCTTCTGTAAGGATGCTGAGATGATTATCTTTCTGATTTCAAATGACTGGAGGTT
This sequence comes from Peromyscus melanophrys, assembly GCA_902168415.1. NCBI lineage: Eukaryota > Metazoa > Chordata > Mammalia > Rodentia > Cricetidae > Peromyscus > Peromyscus melanophrys. Next base: position 28,662 of record CABHPR010114265.1, on the reverse strand, counting down.
TCCATTATGGATAAGGTGTTTTGGAATTTGATCTCAGCACAGATTGTTATTCTTATCAATCTGACATATAAACTAATTTGGACTATCCAGAAGTCCCCCTGAATGCTACTAATGCTTTCATGTAATCACATAATGCTTCTATGTCTCATAACTGTAAAACTTGATGCATGGCATAGTAAATGTTTGTAAACTCTCATTTGAGTTCTTCCAGGGTGTAACTGATGTCCTTTCCTTCTTTACATCCATCTTAGTGAAATGCCTGGAAAGTACAAGTGTTGACTATTACTGTTTAAACAAAAGTATGTTGTACGCTCAAAAGATTCTATATTTATTATTCAACTTGGCAAGCACTGTATGCACTTCAGAAATTGAACATATGTTCTAATGTTTCTCCTCCACTTACAGAAGATCAATAATAATTTCCTTGTGTTACAGAAATTTATTTGCTAAAGAATTCTATGCCATGGTGACAGCTAGAGTTTATAATTTTGAGATCTTGTTTTTAAAGAAATAAACCATGAGATTTTCTTTTTTATGTTTTCATCTTTTTTGAAATTATAATTACATAATTACTCCCTTCCCTGTCTTCCCTCCAAACCTTCCCATATACCACTCCTTGCTATCTTCAAATTTCTGGCTTCTTTCTTGTTGTTATTTTCTTTTCTTTCATCAAAAGTAGATTTTTTTTAAAATAAAATACATTCTGACTGTGGTTTTCTATGTCCAAATTTCTCCCAGATGTCCCCCCAATCCATACCCTCTCCCTTCCTTCCCTTTGTTTCTTTGTTTCTTCCTTTGTTCCTTTGTTTCTTTCTTTGTTCCTTTGTTTGTTTGTTTGTTTGTTTGTTTGTTTCTTTCTTTCTTTCTTTCTTTCTTTCTTTCTTTCTTTCTTTCTTTCTTCTTTTTTGTCTGTCTTTATTCATCTTGTTAGAAAACAAACAGGCAGGACATTAAGCCCTAAATGGGATGTCTCCATCAAATCCCTCCCCTTAGGGCTAGAGAACTCAGAGAAGAAGAGGTACAAAGAATGTGAAAGCCAGAAGAGATGGAGGACACTAACAAAAACCAACGGTCTCTAAATCAATATGATCACAGCTCATATGAACTCACAGAGACTGGGTCAACAAGCATGGGGTCTGCATGAGTCTTCATCAGGTCCTCTGCATATGTATTATAGCTTCCAGCTTAGTGTTTTTATATTTTGTTACCTAGGAAAACAGACTGTCAGAAAATATTTGTTGAAGATGCGAAATTAAAGTAATGAAATAGTAAATGAATCTTGAAAATACCTTTGCTAGTGATTTGAAGATTATGAGGTTAACCAAAGGACACTGTACACAAAAAAACTGCAAGTTTTACCTAGACACTTATAATTCATCTTTTCACCAGGTTTAAAGGAAGGATTAAGAGAAGTCATATCACTGAATCTGCAATAGCAATTATCAATGCCACAGCATCATTTTTACTGTTTAAAAGTACTTACTATGTGTCTAGCTTAGAGCTAGGGACTTAATACTCTGTGTTTATGCTATATTTAATACACTACAAGATGTATAGACTGGCATATTATTTGACAAGTTAGACCAGTTATATAAGTAACTTTGTTGCAACTCTGTGGGTTTGGTCCTGGGTTTTGACACCAAAATGTGAGTTTTGCAATCTGGGGAAAGGTATCCTGACTACTTGGGGAGTCAGACAACACCTTGAGCTGTTTAGGACAGTTCTGACAGCTGGAGCTGCAGAGACAGCTCAGCCCCGGAAGGGAAGGAATTATGACTGCTCAGGAGAGTCAGGCCTGGAGCTGCTCAACAGGGAGGGGAAGGTATTGACTGCTAGGGAGACTGAGGCTATACCTTGTGTGGTGGGGGTATGGTCTCCCTGCAGGATATAGCAATCCTGATCGTCTCCTGGAGAGTGGCTACAGCTGAGCTTTGCTCAGCATCCACTTAAGGGGTCTTCCTAGCAGAGCTCTGCTTCTTCTCTGGCCTAAGATGTTCTTTTGCTTCACTATGCAAAAGATGAAACCCCTGTAGAAATGTAGCAATCTCCTCTGGCTCCGGAGGAAAGTGTTACTTTTTCAGCTCTCCCTTGCTCTGTCCACTATGGGATATCTCAGCAAGGTTCTTCTCTGCACCAGTGAATGAAGATCTTCACATCCAAACCTCTTTTGAGAAAAAGATTTATTTGGGAAAGAAGAGTCCAGGAGAGTACCTGCCTCTACCAGGGTGGAGAGAATAGCCCACAAGTGACCAGGCAGGGTGGTTTATATAGGATGTCTTGGGGGTGGAGTCAACCAGGGATTGGTTAGGTTTTTTTTCTGCTCAGGGATTGGTCAGTTTTGTGGGCTAGAGACAGAGATGGCCCTGATTTCAGAACCAAGCTGTGTTTCTTTCACTGGCCTTTCTTAGCTTTTTGACACTAATTCTAAGGCCAGGGTATATTTCTTTCACTGACTCTGATTCTAGGAACCAAAAATGTTTCTTTGGTACTGGTTTCAGAATCATGACATATTTCCTTGGTTCTGGGTTTGGGGATAAAGTGTTTCTTTCTCTGCTCAGGTCCCAGCCCCAGGCTGTGTTTTTTCCCCTGGTTTTGGGCTCCAGAGCCAGGGTACTACTTTCCTGCTTTGTGATTGGTTGGTTTCACAGGTCAGTTGACCAGGGCCAAAGATGGTCCTGATCTGAGAGCCAAACTGTGTTTCTTTCACTGGCCTTTTTAAGCTTTTTGACACTAATTCTAAGGCCAGGGCATATTTCTTTCACTGACTCTGATTCTAGGGGCCAAGAGTGTTTCTTTGGTACTGGTTTTCAGAATCATGGCATGTTTCCTTGGTTCTGGGCTTGGGGATAAAGTTTTCCTTTTTCTGGCTCAGGTCCCAAACTCAGGCTGTGTTTCTTTCCCTGGTTTTGGGCTCCAGGGACAGGGTGCTACTTTCCTGCTCTGTGATTGGTTGGTTTCACAGATCAGTTGGCCAGGGGCAGAGATGGCTGTGATCTGAGTTTCTTTAGCCAGCCCCCTTTCCCTACAACTTAGCCTCTACCATATATTATGACATAGCAAATAAATTTTATAAGATCATACTTAAAATTCAAGTATATCTGCCTCCAAAACCCAGCTTCATACCTTCTCTTAGCAAGAATGATTGTACTTTTACCCAATGTGCAAAGGGAAAACACTGAATTCTTTTCTCAAATGGAGGCTGGCTGGTACAGGAGAGTAATGGTGCAGAGGTTACCATAGTAACTTTAATGGGTAAGCATATGTGTCTAGTACTATGATGGATACAGTATGGCTAAGCGTACAAGGTTATAGGGGAACTGACTGCAGAATCAATCACATTTTCTACCTGTAGTCTATAAATACAGAGATTTAATGGAAAAAAAAACGCTATTTAGAAGCCCAAAATAAAGTAAGATTACTACAGCAATCTCTCTGCTCAGAACAAAAATGTTTCAGTAGTACAGACGCTTTTTGAAAGTAGCCCAGAAGTTTGTCAAAAACAAACCAACAAAAACTAGAAAGAGCCGCCACCATATGACTGAGTCCATGACTCCTGGGGCATGCCCAAAGTACTCAAAGCCCTACTACAGAGATTCTTGCACATCAGTGTTTATGGCTGCTCTAGTCACAATAGCTGGACAAGAGAAGCAGCCTAGATCTCAATCAATTGATAGATGGAAGAATCAAATTGTAGTACATATTCATAGTGGGATTTTACTCAGTTGTAAAGAAAAATGATGGATGGGATTGTAAAAACATTATATTCAGTCAGTTAACCCAGGCCCAGACAAAAGCTCTAGCTCTCTCATTTGTGATTCATAGATTCAATCTTTAGTTTTGTGTTTTTAAATTATAGTATATCAGCCAGGGGGGTGGTAGTGCATACCTTTAATCCCAACATTCGGGAGGCAGAGGCAGGTGGATCTCTGTGAGTTCGAGACCAGCCTGGTCTACAGAGTGAGATCCAGGACAGGCACCAAAACTACATAGAGAAACCCTGTCTTGAAAAACCAAAAAAAAAAAAAAATGTAAATTATAGTATCTGTGGGAGCCAGGAAAAGTGGAAATAGAAAAGTTTAAAGTTTAAGCAGGAAGAAGAGTGGAGAGGGCCTGATAGAGACAAGGAGGCTTAGGAAGGGGTTAATCAAAAATAAAAGGTATACGAAAAGCAATATGGAAACTTATTATCTTATAATCCAATAAAATATAATTAAAATAATTATAAGAGATCATACTGTAGCAGGAATCTTAAAGAGTCTTATTAATAAAATCAAACCCAGGGCCAGTTATTGGGGTGAAATGCTGCATGATCAGAGAGACAGAACATGCCACAGCCAACCTCACCTGGCCAACTTCTCAGCTAGTCTTGTTTCCTCAAACTGGAGGCCTCTGAGTCCTCATCCAGAATGGGTCTCAGATGAACTGCTGCTAGAAGCCTGAATGCTTAACCAGGCCAAATGCTTAACCAGCCAAAATGCTTCTAGTTTCTGGTCCTCACGCCTTATATACCTTTCTGTTTTCTACCACCCCTCCCTGGGATTAAAGGCTTGCTTTCTGGGATTAAAAGCATGAGTCACCATGCTTGGCTGTATCCTTGAACAGATGGATTTCTGCCTCTGGAATGCTAGGATTAAAGGCATGTGCTACCACTGCCTAACCTCTATGTTTAATATTGTGGCTGTTCTGTCTCTGACCCCAGGTAAGTTTATTAGAGTGCACAGTATTTTGGGGAATACAATACCACCACATCATACATGTCTGGATAGTGCTGCTTCTAGCCATGAATTACTAAATACAAACCCCAATGGCAGATGTGTTCTTATGAGTATTGCCAGTCAAGGGTGACCCAAATGCCCTCACAACCTTATACCCTCTTGCTATTTCTCTTGGTTGATACGATCCTTGTCTTAGTTTGGGTTTCTGTTGCTGTGAAGAGATACTGTGACCACTGAAACTCTTATAAAGGAAAACATTTAACTGGAGCTGGCTTATAGTTCAGAGATTTAGCCCATTATCACCATGGTGGAAAGCATTGTGGCATACAGGCGGATATGGTACTGGAGAAGGATCCGAGAGTTCTACATCTGGATCAGCAGGCAGCAGGTAGGGAGGACAAAGACTGGGCCTTGTTTGAGCATCTGAAACCTTACAGTCCACCTCCAGTTACACACTTCTTTCAACAAAGCCACACCTACTCCAACAAGGGTATACCTCCTAATAGTGCCACTCCTTATGAGCCTATCAGGGACATTTTCACTCAAACCAACACAATCCTATTGCTGCAGACATGACACATCTTGGTTTCATGATATAGATATATAAAGAAATGAAACTAAGTTGGAAGCTTCCTACCTATTGGCTAGCTTTCAGAGTCCTGCAAAGTACTATGAAGGCTAGTGGAAAGATAAGTCAAGGACAGTCTTACTCAGCTCTGAACTCAGTAATCGACATTACCAACCTGCTCATAAAGATATACCTATCTGTGTAATAGTGGTGTGAGTGTTACAGGGATAACCAACAACTTTCTGATTAAAAATGAGGCCAGCTTCACTGGAGGCAACCCATGCCTGGTACTGTAAACCCAATAAAACGCATGGCTTGGAATCTCATAGACTTTAGGGGGGAACTTAACATTGTTTAGGTAAATTGATGTAGTGCCAAACTACCTGATAAATACCTGTTTGTACCTGTAGATGAATGCTACTCTCAGTCTTAATCTCTTTCCAGTGAACAGCAGTGGATTCCAAAACTCACCGCGGCTCTGCATGCTGAGAGTAAGTGACAAATAAGTGCTCAGACCTAAACAAGATATTTGTGCCACCTCCTACAGGCTCAGAGAATGTTGTGGAAGAAAGCACAGGAAAAATGCAAGAGCTGGAAGATCATGCAAAGGGTTGTGTAAAGCCATCTTCTGGACCTGACACAGCCCTTCATTGTAGTCATGAATGCATAACAACTGTGATTTTCTTGATATGGGGCTGCACAAAACTGGCCCTGTCAACGGTTAGTCATGGAGAGAGAAGAGTTCACTGGCCCTACCTCTCCTGTCCCATTTATTAGCTACTGAGATTCTGGGAGAAGGGCAGTCATTGTCTTTAGTTTTGTGCTCACTGGTGAACCTGCCAAGTGCCAGGGGGTAATATCAAACCCATAGACACACAAATACTCTTGGCTACTCACTTGGCCAAAAAACAAAAAGACTTGAATGTGGGTAGCAAAGGGGTTTGTGGGGAGTATTGGCAGGGAAATGAGGGAGATAATTGGGTTATACACAATTTATGAAACTGTCAAAAAGCAACTTAAAAAAATTTGATGTATGAGTTATCTATGTGTATTTTTTATATGTATGTACATGATATCTTTATAGATAGGTCTAAAATACACAGCCTCGTGGATCAAGTATTTCTTATCAAGCGAGTTCTGGACTTGCCAAAAGAACTAGATTCCTTGTCCTGTATTCTTGGAAGCCTTTTGAAATCAGTGAAACGTTATTCATGGGTGAGGGGATTACTGAAGTTAAACAGCTAAAATTAATTTGTGGGCCTTCAATTTGCTAGCTTTTTAATTTGCTGTAAATTACTTAAATTCTCTGTGCCTTAATTTTCACACATAAATGGGGTTGTTATGAGGATGAGCTGAGTGGTTCATGTAGGAATTGTTGATCATAGTTGCAGTGTTGTAGTGGATCAGTAAATGTAGATCAGTCCAGGCTGAGGTCAAGAGAACTATCACACACACACACACACACACACACACACACACACACACACACACACACACACACACGCATGCACACACGCACGCACACACTCACACACACACACAAACACAATCAGTTGAATTTCATTTCTTTTTCCTTCCCTAGGATCTTCCCATTCTCTCACACATCATAGACTCTCTTCCTCCCTCTGGAGGTGGTCAGTAGCAGTACCAAGCCTAAGCATTCTGGTTGCTATGGGTACCGATGTAACGCGGTAACCAAGGGGACCAAGGCGGAAGCTCCAGGCGCCGGTGGCAGCAGCTGCTGCAACAAGGGTCGCCGGTGAGTTGTAGTATTAAGGGAGACACACAGCAAATGAAGGGTGAAAAGTCTTTGGGGGTAGAGCCGGGCGATGATGCTGCATCTGGGTGGTGCAGACCGTGGAGCAGCAGGTGAGAAAGGAGACCCTGCCGGGTTGGGAGAAGAGCATCGGTCGGACTAGGAGGTATTTGCTGGACCCTTGCCATATCAGACTCCTGGACTTCCAGACACAGCTCTAGCTCAGGAGTTATATGTTTCTAAATAAAAGACTTTGGTCAATGATGTCAGTGCAGACTAGAACCAAGCGTGAAGCTCCGAGAAACCCAGCCTCCATCAGTTACAGCATCCCCAATTCCCTTTTCAAATGCTAGTCTCTTTTGTCCTTTGAAGTCATTGGTGCCCTGTGAAACATGTAGTTACTGGGGAAACCATCTCACAGAATTCCTTTGCAGTTTTCTTTCTGGCTGGCTGTTCTCATTTAGCTACTTCTCTCTTGAAATCCACTCCTCTCAAGTAAAGGCTGGTCGGGTAGGAGTGCCTGGCTCCAGAAATATCTGATGTAGTGGATGTCTTTTTTCTTCTTCTTTTTGCTTTTTGTTTTATTTTGAAACCAAAGTAGACATTAACAGAGACGTTAGCAAGTTATGTTAAAATATTTTGTGAAAGAGAAGCTGAATAGGATTAAAACTATAAATTCTGTGCCTATGATGATCTCACTTCTTTTCCTGATCCTCCTTAGAGGCTACACAGAAGCTGGCCCTGACGTCCATAACACTGCTAGGTGCCCTACAAAGGAATTTCCTGGAATTAGTTCCTCTCTTTCTTTCTTTCTTTCTTTCAGAACACTTAATATTTCCGGAAGTTACTTTGTTTGCTTTTTTTGTGTATTTATTTCCTTCATCAGAACAAACATTCAGAGAGGATTGATGTAATACCTACCTGTTCACCTTGTTCTTCTGTACTTCATACTACACACGGAGATATTTGATATGAATTTGTTGATTGCTAATCCATCTCTTGTAGCAGATGTGTAAAAACACAAACATTTGTTATGGGCAGAAGAACTAATGCTTTTTTTTCCTGGATAAGATGATGCAATAAATTAAAAGTAGTAAAGAAATGTAATTTTTACAACTTAGTATGCTATTATCCACACTGTCAGATATACAGAAACTGTGATAATTAATGGAGATACAAAGGTCAACAATAGGATGCCTCCCAAATACCTGGGCTGCTCAGAAAACAGCACCTACTTAAACAATTATGCAAAAATTAGAGAAAAGTAAACAAGCTTCATACACAGTTTCCAAAGGAGAAGACTTTTTTTCTTTTGATGGAAGAAATAGTAAGAGAGTTGGTCTTCAAATTGCTCAATGAATAGAATAATTTAAAAACAGAACAAGAGATTAGGAAGCAGCTGACGGTTAATAGTAAATCTCAATCTTAAGTGCCAGGCAGAGTACGTGGGTCATATTTATTATGTATAGAGAACCCTTTCCAATCTTTATTGCAGTGTGTGTGTGTGTGTGTGTGTGTGTGTGTGTGTGTGTGTGTGTGTGTATATGTGTTACATACGGAGGTCAGAGGATGAGTGCAGAGGTTACCTCATTCCATGTGGATTCCTAGACTTGGATTTAGACTTCTAGGCTTGTTGGCAAGAGCTTCTATGTGCCAAGCCATCTTGATGGCCCTAGAGAGCAAGAAAAGCAATTGGACACCAGAAAGGTATCCAAAGGTATTTTAGATATAAAATTTTAAAGTCTATAATCTTCTAATGTGTGAAGGGTGGTGACTGGGAAAGAGGAAATAATATTAACCAATAAAACCTTGGGTTTGTTTAGATGATTATTAGTTTGACTTAATGATGTTGAGTGTACAGAACTGTAATTAGAGTTGTGTAGGGAGCTGTGTTCAGCCACGCCTTAAAGGTGGCACTGGTTACCACCTTCCGCCACCCCGACGGCGAGCGCTCCCGTGGAAAACAACTCCATATAAGGCTATACGGAATTTGTGGCTTGCTTACGCATGCTTGAGCCTATTGGGCAATGCCCACGTGGAGCCCTGGGGTTGGCTGCCCAGAGCCTATTTAAGGCCGGGAGAGGCTTTGCCCCGGGGGATTTTTTAGAAGTCAGAAGATTGTTCAAAGGCCTGAGTAAACTGCAAGAAGAAGAGCTCGGTGTTGTGTCTTCCTTGCTGGTCGAGGTGGGCGTGCGTCATATGAGACCAAATGTGGCTGATCACAAACTAAAGGGCTTGGTAATTTAAAGACGCAATAATGTCTTTGTTGCTCACAGTCATCTAAAGTTTTTATTTGATATTGAATTAATACTTATTGATTCTTTCCCACTGTGATTTTAATAGATTTTTAAAGGCAAATAGAGAAGAGCTTACGTCTACCAGGTCCTTATTATTTAAAAGGGTCTTTTGACTTTGAATCCAGTCTAACTTAAGATTTAAGTATCTTAAATTCAGTATTTTTTCTCATCATTTTTTTAATTTGAAAGTGTCCTGAAAGGCTATTTTACTTGGATAACTAAATACAAACCTTCCCAGTTGTTTAAAGAAGAATTGGTGTAGAGCATGAAATATTGGGCTACATGTGTATGGTTTAGTACCACTCAGCTGTGTCCTATCAGAGATTCTGAGTGGATAAGACTGTCAAAGGTTTGAATTAATTTTTATTAAACATTTCTTTCGTGAATCTCAGATTTCCATGTACTGTATTACCTAATGACCTAAAAATGTTTAAGTCTCCCCCAAAGAATCTAATGATTACAAACTTTAAAAATACGTTATAAAGTAAAAAAAAGAAAAAGAAAAAAATCTTAATGGTTAGCTTTTAAATTTTAGGATATATATATCTATATCTATCTATCTATCTATCTATCTATCTATCTATCTATCTATCTATCTATATATATATATATATCTCAGGTTATCTGAGTCATTAGAAGAAACAACTAACCCACCAAACATTCTCAATTATGGCAGGGTATGTCCATTCATGATCTACTGGCCATGTACAGCCAAGGATAGCTATGAGCATCATACCAAATTGTAAGCTTCCTTAAGCCATTATGAGTTTTTGAATTTCTGTTGTATCCTAATAACACATTTCTTGAGTGTTAACTTTTTGGATTATAATATCATTTCTCAAGTTCAAAAGCCTGGACGATTCTGTTGAAGACAGATGTTTCTCAAAGTTCTCATTCTACCAACGGAACAGTGCTAAGTTCTCTGGAAACTCGGGGCACCTCCTAGCACCCTTTTTCCTAGCTTCATAGGTCATCGTACATTCCTTTCTTCCATTCTGTGGCAACAGAGTGATTGGGTTTCTTTCCTAAAGGCAGACCATGCGTAGAAACAATGTCAAACTTTAATAGTAAATCTGATATCATATTGAATGCATTCTTGTTATGAATATTGATCTAGATGACAGAAAATTATGTAAACAACCAAACCAGGTAAATAAAGTACATGTGGGGTGGCTTATAGTCACCTGTAACTTCTGGTATAAGATATCTGATGACCTCTTCTGGCTTTTGTGAGCACTTCACACATACATACATACACTCAGACATACACATATAAAAGAAATACACACATTAAAAAAAACCTTAGAAAAAAAGAAGTTATTTGTATCCTGTAATTTTATTTTGTGCCTCAAGCTTTGTTTTGCTATTTATGATTCAGACACTGTTATAGCTTTATTGTCTTGAGGAAGATGACTAATCCTCCTTTGGCTTTACCCAAAGAAACAGAGAGACTAGCATGACTCACCATTATAATTTTTCATTTTTATGCATACAATAAATTGGCTTGTGTTCATGACTTGATAGACATTTAATTGAAAAGAAGCCTCACTAACTGCATTCAGTGAAGTGAAGTGCCCTCTGAATAAGACTGTTTATTGGTTAAATCACACTATCATCAGAGCTGTAAATCTGAATCATCTCATTCTAATGAGATTTATAGGCTTTTCTTTTATCCGTTGTATGGATAGAATCAATCCTTATGTGGACATTAAACTTCTTGCATGTGCACATGCATAGAAAGCCTTATTACACAAGGATCCTAATGTGCAAAGGAAATTCGGACAAAATTTTATTTTGGTTATTTTGATTAACCAGAAACATTAACTCTGGGGACCCTCTTGTGTTCTCTTCTGGGTGGTAATTACAAAAGTTTAGACTTTTATGAAATTATCAAATGAGGAGAGGAGGCCAGCAGTTTGATTTCCTGATTAATATCAGAAGGGGAGATGGACTCTGTTTTACTGTCTGGGAATATTTCTGAATAAACTGTTTGTTTTATTCCACCCCCACCCGTCTCTATTTCTGTCTCTGTCTCTCTCCGTCTCTGTCTCTGTGTCTCTGTGTGTCTGTCTGTCTGTCTCTGTCTGTCTGTCTCTGTCTCTCTGTCTCTGTCTCTCTCTCTCTGTCTCTCTCTGTCTCTCTGTCTCTGTCTCTGTCTCTGTCTCTCTCTCTCTCTCCTGTGTGTGTGTGTGTGTGTGTGTGTGTGTGTGTGTGTGTGTGTGTGT
>CABHPR010114265.1:0-17091 GCA_902168415.1 Peromyscus melanophrys | reverse complement strand
TGTGTGTGTGTGTGTGTGTGTGTGTGTGTGTGTGTGTGTGTGTGTGTTATGAATGTGTAGATGCACTCACTCAGGTTGTTTATTTTTCTCATCATTTCCCACCCTATTTCTGAAGTACCATCTCTCACTGAACTTGTGGCTCAGGCAGCTGGCCAGTGATACTCCAGCATCCCCCTGTCTCAGATCCATCCTGAGTCACAGCATTGGCTTTACAGACACCTGCCCCTGTCTTTTACATAGGTACTGGAGAGCAGAAAGGAGGGTCTCATGCTTATTCAGAGAATACTTTATAGACTGAGTCATCCCCCAGTGCCCCCTGGAGATATTGAAAAGGTAGATTTGTAACCTATGCTTGATAAAAACAGACAAAGCTACTTCCTACAGAGCTGTTTCTTACATGTGGGAGAGTAGACAAGCATTCCATTTGCAAATGCTGCATCTTTTCCTGAAATACCTTTAGATACTATGACACTTACTTTAGCTTTGAGAGGTAATACTTGGTGTCTGAGTGTGAGTCAGATGCCTATCCTAGAAGCTTTCTTTGGTCAGAATGTCCCACAGTCCCACAATATTGTAATTCTTCTGTGGGTTTTCCCTGGGCAGAGTCTCTCAGGGGTAGACACCATGTTCATTTTGTTTTGGTCAGTGCAGTTTCAGTATATAGAGGCCATGAGGAATAGCTAGAATTCATGTGATAGGGGCCATGGGCAGCAGCTAGAATTGTTTTTGTTCATGGAAATTATAAACATACCTTATGGCACACCAACTATATTGTATAACATACAGCATTTTTGTGATTTTTATCTTTGTACTTAAACATTCAAATTATTTTCTTCACATTTGGTGACTTTATATATTTGTTGGCTATTTGTATGTCTTCTTTTCAGAATGTCTATTCAGATCTTGCTCATTTTTAAATTAGATGTAATTATTAGCTTTTGAGTGGTTGGATTTCCTTGTATATCTTGCACACTGATCCCTAATCAGCTAGTCTGCAAATACTCTCTTCCACTATTTATTTATTTTTATTAATTAAATTTATTCATTTATTTTGTGTCCTGACTGCATTTCCCCTCCCTCCTCTCTCCTCCTCTCTGCCCTATCCTCCCAGCCACTCCTCCTCTGTTTCTGTTCAGAAACTGGCAGGCAGGCCTCCTGTAGGTGTCAACAAAGCATGGCATATCAAGTTGAGGTAGGACTTAGCTCCTCCCCTTGTGTTAAGGCTGGGCAAGGCAAACCAACTAAGACTCATAGCAATGTGGATAAGTAGCCTGAACTGGCCATCTCCTATATTCAGATTGGTAACTACTCCAATTGTCATCAGAGAGCCTTGATTCAGTGACTGATGGAAACAGATGCAGAGATCCACAGCTAAGCACTGAGCCCAGCTCAGAAAATTCTGTTGAAGAGGAGGAAGGATTGTGTGAGCTGAGGGGGAGTGGTCAAGGTCATCACAAGGGAACCCATAGAAACCACTAACCTGGGCTCATAGAAACTCACAGACTCTGCAGCATTATTTAAAGTGAGATAGAATCAAATAGACATATGGGCTTTTTGGATATGTGACTGACTCTGTAGACAGTTTTAAGGGAAGCTTTCTAAAGTCATTGTGATGAGTGATCATACTATTGAGATTTGTCAGCAGAGGAAGAAGCTGACAAATTGATTTGATTATGTGGATTTCCATGTGGGGATAGAAATTTCTATATTGTTGCTGTCCTTAATTTTCTGAGCAAACTTTCCAGATTTATCGTCTGTGTTTCTATCAAATATTTTCACCAGTCATTCCTTACTGAAGATTAAATTATCCATGCTTGATCTAGGCATCAGATACTACTGACTGGGTTGGGCTTGACTTTCAGTGTTAAGATCGGTTGTCTCACACAACCAGATACTTGGTTTAGATTTCTGACACTGATAAAACAAATGCCAGTCCCCTCATAAGCTTCAGCCTCCCTCTGTACCCAGGCTTCTCTCCATATGCTCTGCTTATCACCCAAACTGGACTTGTCATTAGTCCCATTCAAGAGCTTATTTTCTTTCCTTATAGTACGGAATTGTTTCTTAACTGATGTTCTGATCTACAAGCCCTTCTGCTTCAACACTTCACTTAAATGCTAGTTAGCCTGAATTCTTTCCTGCATCATTTCTATAAGTTTTATGGCCCTTATTATTTCTCCTTTATTATACGGCTTTTATATGCAAGTTTATATGCTCTTTTTTATTTTAAGCCATTTGAGCTCAGAAACAGATATCCTTAGGCCTTGACTCTTCTTACCTCTCAGTCCAATGCCATGAATATTTCAGAATCTTAGTATATATTTACTGGGATCCTGGACATATAGCATTAAATAGTTTGGACATTTAGAACTATGGCCACTTTGATATTTTTAAAAAGAGGTTTGGAGCTTTAGGGTTTTATTTGATTTTAATTTTAATTTTTTTTGAGATAGGACCTGATAGCACTATCTGGCCTTAAAGTCACTGTACAGTTGTTGATGACCTTAAACTTCTGATTTTCTTGCTTCTACCTCCTGAGTGTGTCTACAACCACATCTGTTAAATGTCGTGTTTGGGCTCAAATCCAGAGCTTTGTGAGTGATAGGCAAGCACTTTTTCTATGAGATACATCACTAGTCTTGAATATTAACAATTTCTATTGATATGAAATACAGTAGTGGTGCATATAAATTTGTAGTTCAGCATTACAAAGTAAGTTATTTTAAAATCCTGAGTATTTGAGATGCTCAGAAAGCAGCAAGCTCTGAATAATTTGCTTTTCTAGTTAAGTCAGAGTTAATAAAACTATCTTTGTATTTATTTCTCATTGGAGAATTGTTTTTGAAATATTCTAATTTTCAGGCTTAGTGGGTGTCATTAAAGTTTCTTATATATATGAAAATATCAGAATGCCTTTAGGTAATTATTACACACCTTAATTTTTGTGTTACATAGTAATATATGTAAAAAGGTATTTGAGTTGTGGCTCAAGGGGTTTTTTTCTTCAGTATATTAAGCATGTTTATTATTTTAAAATAGAACTAAATATCTGATAAATAGTTATGCATTGTGAAAAATGGGTATGCATTTCAACAAATGCATACTTAAGTGGTTGGTTATTGTGAAAACATCATATAAAACTAATATAGTGTGGGGGTCCTCTTTCCCTCTGGGCCTGTTGGCCACCAGGCCAAGAGGAGAAAGAGGCAGATGGGTCAAGAGAAAGCTTTAGTGGCCCATGAACACTAATGGAGTCAGCCCTCTGAGAGACAGATTTCAGTGAATTAGCTCAATTTTATTCCAGAGTAAAAGGAATATATAGGATTGGGGAGCGTAGGGACGAACCCTAGTGTGCATTAAGTGGCAGGCTCCTATCCTAAGGCTTAGTATGTGGCAGTAGGATCCTCTATCAGAGCCCCTAGCACAAGTCTTCTTGGCAGGGATCTGTGCCAAAGGTCAAGATAAAGATGAATCAGGCATCTGGTTTTAGAGACATCTTTTAGATAAGGTCAGTCCTCCAGGCCCAGGGATGTTCTCCAGAAAAGGGCAGGTAGAGAGCAGAAAGCTTTGCTGAAGGGAGGGAGCTCCATGTTGAGGAGCTGTTGAGATAAGCTGCTAGGCCCTGGGAAGACTGCAATGTCTTCTAACAATACAGCCATGGCATCACCAAATGATACTGTTTTAAGGTACTATTGTCAAATATGGCTTCTGTTCTTGACCAAATGAGATACATTATGAGATACATTACTTTTTCAATTTTTGTAACCTCTTAACCATATAAAGAACCAGAATACATGTTTTATTTATTGAAAGTACTCGATTCTTTCCTTTTAATTACATATTTTCCAATTTTCTTTTTTTCAGATGCAGGGACTTTCTATGTGACGTAGGCTGATTTTGAATGTCTATGTACTCCAGGCTGACTTTGAAGTCGATTTCAGATGTCTGCCAACATGCTTGTCTTAGTCTGTTATTTACATAGATATCAAATTTCAATTTTTGTCAAAGGTTATATTTATGTGTCTTTTAGTATATATAATATTGCATATTTAACATACATAAATATTTGTGCTAGATGTTCAGACTTTGAAGCTTTCTCATCCTAAATATTTTGATTTTGAAAGTTTTCCTGAGGGTTGGGCTCACAGCTCAGTACGCACCTGCTTAGCATTTCTAAAGCCCTAGCATCGATCTCCAGAACCGCACAAACAAAGCAAAATAACAAAGATATTTTCCTGAATTATGTGTGTGGTTTAGAATTTGTAACTGCTTTAACTCTGGGGTTACTCTTCTTGTTATTTTTCAGAAGTTTTCTGAAGCTCTGATAATCTTAAGACAACATTAAGAGACAAATAATCATGAACACCAAAGATTTTGTCGTTATTCCCTGGGGAAAACCTGGAAATTCTGTAAAACTAAAATATAAGTAAGTACATATTTTTAAAGTAAAATAGTTGTTAAAGTTTCTACATGTTGTAAATTAAACTATTCTTTTCTTTTTAAACGAGAGAAAGGTAAAAGTCAAATTTTATAAATCCTTATTTCTATTTTCTCATATTGCTGTGTTTTCATATTACAGACTTTAAATTTATAAGCTATTTTCATATTATGGACCTTAAATTTATAAACTATTACATTGTTAAAATGATAGTCATTTTATCACTTTAATGATAATGTCGTTTTAATAATGTAGTTTGCAAATTTAAGTTTTCTAATAGTTTTCAAAATTATGACAAATTATTTTTTAACAATAATTAAAGTGTGAAGTTATAAATGAAAGTTGGATTAATTATTGAAGCAGTATAAGAGAAGGTTACATTTTATAACCTTTATTCAAGGTTAATAATATAAAAAGAAAATAAAATTAAAGGCCAGAGATCTTTGAGCATGGACACTGCTGAAGACAACATTTTAGGAACTGATAAGAATGTTCTAAATGGACTTGGAAATCCATCCTTGTAAAGCCAAATACTTCTGGTGTCATGGGCATTGATTCTGAGCATCCTCAGTATTTTGTGACTTTCCATGGGTGTTAAAGGGATTGCTCACAGTTTCCCTTGGAGATCACCTAGTGTCATTGGAAGTCTTCTCAAATACTAAGAGTCAGCCAGGATGTGCTGGGAACATGCCACCTTTTTAAAATTCTAGATTCTGAGTTTCCTAGTTCAGATCAATGGTGTCAATTTGGTGTCTTTGGAGCATTTCCACCCGTTGACAAAAGCTTGGTGCATTTGCTTTTTAGTGAAGATTTATAACCTCTGTACATTAAATCTCTTTTCTGATCTCCATTATTCCTTAGTTTGGGTCAGGTCATAATATTAACAATGAAGGAAGGAAAGTTTTAAATTCATAATAGATAATGAAATCTAGACACTTGCCTTGGCTTCTAGCTGTAGAATAATCAGGAACTAAGTCTAATAGGGGGGCGGAGCTTCAGCTACTATGAAGAAAATCTCTTAGGGCCATGGAGATGACTCAATGCAAGAATGGAAATCTGAGTTCAATACTGAGAAGCCACGTGATAAAAACGGGGTGTGGTGTTACATACTTAGAATCCCAGTGCTGGGCAAAGCAGAGATGGGAAGATCCCTGGGGGGTTCTCTGACCAGTCAGTTGAGCCTACTTTAGTGAGTTCCAGCTTAGCGAGAGATTCCGTTTCAGAAAAAGGAAGAAAGGCAATAAATAAATAATAAATAAATAAATAAGGAAAAAAGAAAGATGTGAGTGGTGCCTAAGGAATGATAGCCAGCCACATGCATGCATATAGATGTGCATGTACGTACCTTTGCCTCCTTCTACAAACAAATATGCACACACATGTGCATGCATGCACACACATACACACACACACACAGAGGCACATCTTTTGTAGATAATCTGCTACAACAAAATATTAATAGGAGTTTTTTTCTGAAGAGACACAAATTGGTTCTGATGTTCACTCTCACAGTTTTATTTTTTAATGTATGACATAGTGATAGACATTTATTGAAGGTTTCAAGCTGCTGGTTCAACAGAATGACCTCGCGTAGAAAGAAAATACTTGTTTTGGGCTGAGGCTAGGACTCAGTAGTACACTGCTTACCTAGCAGGTACAGGGTTCCAGGTTTGATCTCCATCTCTGCACTAAATGGATGACTGGATGAATGACGGCAGTTTTAACGACTATGCTATGAACTACGTGACACAGTAAGGGCGAGTGTAAAAATTATTTTCTTGTATTTGTCACAGATATTTGTGCGTATATAAAACATGGCTCCTGTATAAAGCAAATAATGTTTTTACGCTTTTAGATTTGAAGAGACACATTACTTAAAGAGAATATTGAGAGCAGGCAAATACTTTTAAAAATATACTTCAAGCTGAGTGGTGGTGGTGGCGGCACACGCCTTTCATCCCAGCACACAGAAGGCAGAGCCAGGCGGACCTCTGTGAGTTCAAGGCCAGCCTGGTCTACGGAGCGAGATCCGGGACAGGCACTGAAGCTACACAGAGAAACCCTGTCTCAAAAAAACAAAACAAATTATATATATACATATATTTATATAATTTCAAGAAGTGCATAGAAAGCAGATGAACTAAGTCATTGTTTAAGACTTACTAATAACTACAATTTAAGAGCAGAAGTTTCTGTAAAATTTGTTTGCCTCGAGGTTTATTTGCTTGCTCTACTAAATGACTGTTCACATCATGTATCTTCAGAAATGCTCAGGAACTGCAAATGGAGAAAATTCAGCTAGAACTGGAGAACCAGAAGATGGAAAAGAAGTTTCGAGAATTCCAATCCACATGGAACAAGAGAAAGGAAGAAGTTAAGTGAGTGAAGACTTCAGGGAATTTTAGAATAGACACAATTTTCCCTAATATTATACTGATTTACACATGCTATTAATTTAACAGAATTACATGAAAACTGTTTTGCATAACTCTTGTTATTTTAGTAAAAACACTTGGTGGACCGATGGCTTTGAACTGTTCTCGAGGAATAAGAAATATAAAATTCCCTTTACATTTGTTTTCTGTGTCACTTACATGAAGCACACTCTTTTTAAAATTACCAGGGCTTCTGTTTCCTCTAGTTTACTAGCTTTTTTTTTTCTTTTCCTAGTTGCCTATTATGTTAAGGTCCCCAGTGAATCATGGCCTGGAATGCACAGGAAAGCAATGAAAACTTGATTCTCTTATGAAACATTTGCAATCAAGACACCAGCAAACCAAGTTGATGTTTGGGGCATTGCTGAGTAGTGTAATTTTTCAGGGAGCAAATATGTCCTTGCACTACATCTGAATTATTTAAACCTGCAGCTATATTTAAAACACCTTCAGCAAACAATAGATGATAATTTTATTTTGTTAGTGAAATATCCTTAATATTATGCTTATATATTGTCCTGTGCTGATTTAATTTCCTTATTATAGCACTAACCAATAAATCTGATGTGTGTGAAGAGGAACTGATAGTTATAGGATAAAAGTTTTTTTTTAAGTCTAAGCTCACAACCAGTTCATGTCCTTGCACCATTTAATGATTAAAATCCTTTTCTCCTGAAAATGTCTCATCTTTGTGGCAATATGTGGGTGTGTTTGGTATCTTTATAAGTGGATTAATTCATAAGTTATGAAAAATAATTCACATCATCATATTTTGGTCAGTGCTCTAGCCACTTGGGCACACATTGAATTATCCCATTTTTTAGTGGCTTAACTCTTTAGTATTTTGTGAAAATAAATGCCACCATGGACCTGTGCACTTCAACATGTACTTTTGCCTTTATACAATATCATCTTTGGATAAATTCCTGTCTCTGTCATTTTAAGGTCAGAAGCATGCTTATTTTATATTGTGCTTAATATGGGTAAATTGCCTTATAAAGGGGCTTTAGAAGTTTACAATCTCCTACAAAGCATAAGACTATACATTTAATATGTATTTGGTTATTTTAAGTGCCACCATAATCTTTGTATATTAAATTTATCTCTGTTTGGTCTTCAAAGTAGAATATCCATGAACTATTTCATCCATTGATGAATATTCCAATACATTTGTTAAAGTCTCAGCAATACTCATTTTTAGAGTTCAATTATTTAAGCTATTTACATGGAATCTAAACACACATTCCTTAATAAGTAGAGCATTGATTTAATCAAGGCATTTCAAATGTTTATCATGCAGATGACCAGGTATGTCTTGCTGTTTTAATATTAATGATCAGTAGTCATTTCTTTCCCTGTAACTGATGTTTTTATTTTACTTAACTTTTTTTGTGAATGTTGGTATATGTATGTGTGATTAGATGCATATTTGTGTGTGTATATGTGTTTGTGTTCAACAATGTGGAAGTCAGAGGACAATCCTGGGTATCATTTCTCAAGAGAGGCTCACTTGTTCCTTTTGAGACGTTGACCTGGAACTTACCAAGCCTCCAGAGAGTCCCAGAGATCTGCCTGTCTCCATGTCTCCACCTCCCTAGCACTGGGACTACAGTGCCTGACTTTGTTTTTTAATTAAAATTTTTTCATTCATTTTACATACCAATTCCTCCCGCCCCTCAGCCTCCCCCTCCCAACCCACCCTCCACTGCCCCCCACAAGAAGGCAAGTCCTCCCATGGGGAGGCACATCCAGTAGAGGCAAGTCCAAGCTCTTCCCCCTGCCTCAAGGCTACACTAGGTGTCCCATCACAGGTAGTGGGCTCCAAAAAGCCTGCTCATGCACCAGGGATGGATTCTGATTCTACTGCCAGGGGGCCCCCCAAGCAGATGAAGTTACACAATTGTCTCACCATGCAGAGGGCCTAGTCCAGTCCCATGCAGGCCCCACAGCCATTGATCCAACTTTCATGAGTTCCCACTAGTTTGGTTTGGTCGTCTCTGCAGGTTTCCCCGTCATGATCCTGATGCACTTGCTCATAGAATCCCTCCTCTCTCTCTTTTTGGATTCTGTGCATTAAACTCAGGTCCTCACGTTTGTAAATTAACAGCCCCACTGACGGAACTACCTTACCAATTCTGATTTGGCCTTTTCAATGAATGGTAATTTTCTTTTTTATTATGATAATTTTCATTTGAAAATCAGAGTTCCTGGAATCAGCACCCAGGAGAAAATTTTCTTCAACTTGAATGAGATTTAAGACTAGTAGTATTCTCTCCTAAGGTTTCACAGATAGTAAGTGTCACAGACAAAATAAAGACTTGTCACCCACTGACCAGGAAAGGGAGGCCCATAGTTCCAGTTTGGGGTTTATTCCTTATTATCTGTGTGACACTGGGCAGGTTTTTCAACGAAATATGACTCTTTAGTTTTATACCCTCAAAAGTGCTTTTTGTGGGGCTCAATGAACCCCTCTCTGAAAACTTTAAAATTCCAACTTGCCTTCTTTGTAATCTGTTATTTCCAATATGGGAGCTCGTTTGAAATCTTTGGAAATTCATCAACGGGCAGACCTGCTGCATATTAGCGGGTATTGATTCATTCTCTTTCTACATTTTCATTTGTGGATGCCTAGTTTTAAAAACTGCATGACCATCTGTAAATATTTCTATAAATTAGTAAAAGTCAGTCACTGTAACTGCCAAGCAGTGGAATTCTTCACCTGTGTTTGAACACTTCACTTTCGGTCCTAGCTACACAAAAGGCACAAATACAGAGGAGTGGTATTGAAACTGATAGACTGGTGATAAACGAGGACACCCTTGACACCTCATTCCCAGTTTGCGGTGGTTTATCATACTAACACCCAAATTTCTGTTTCCTGAAAACAGGGAAATACATTTGTTTTCATTAAAAGGAGGAATGTTTGCAGTAATCAGGTTTTGTTTTTAATGTCTATTGAAGGTCAAGTGGATATCACTGGAAATCTGGAAGTGTGGGCAAACTGGGTAACCTGTCACACCTAACATCACAAAGTAAAGGGAATGCTACTAAGGTAAGAAAGAAGCCATTTTCTGAGCAAGGGGACACGCACCATGCTTTCAGGTTCTGCGTTCGCTCTCATACTCAAGGGTCCACCGTTGTGTTAGTAACTTCATTTTATGTTCACTGTCTTCAGGTTGCTGTGTGGCTTTCATTACTCACATATGCTTTGCCGTCCATGCAGAAGGTTATTTTTTAAAAATTAAACATTTCAGAAGGTTCTCAAAAATCACTTTCAGGAGAAATCTTACATGCTGCCTTCCTCTGAATTCCAAACACAATTTTTCCGTTCACTTGAGGTTTAAAAGATATAAAATACAATGACACAGTTCAACATTAAACACTAATATTATATGATACAATAGGTTATGGGCTTCTGTCTTGACTTCTTATTATTTATTTCCTTAATACTGTTGTATTCTGCTTGAATAGTAATTACTCATACACTCTTACTCTTATTAATAAAGATGTCCAAGGGGAAAGAAATCTGCATGGTAATTCTCAAGCTACAGATTTACTTTATCATTACTGTACGTTATAAAATGTAACATTGCATCATGTTTATGATTGCAAGCAGCTAGGTGTTATTATATAAAGGAAGCTTTTCCTCTGGATTTCTTTAGTACAACATTCGTGACTTGGTGAATTTTAACTTGCACAGTGTTTTATTTTTATATACCTATCATTAAACTTTCATTGGGTCATTTGGCACCAACAAATACCTTACTCGGCACTTCTGCACTTTCCGGCTTCAGAAAAGGCATTTCTTTGTACAGTGCCATCCCCTTTGTGAGTCGAGTTTCTTTCGTTCTGGGGTGAAACATTTATAAGTCACTTTTAACTGGTCATTATATTTCCACAGTGCCGTCCTGTGCTACATTTCAGATGTTACTGTAAATACGTTAAGCATTTTGGCTGTGACCCGTCATGGTAGCTCACTCTTGTAATCCCAGAACTCAAGTTGAAGCAGAGGGATTGCCATGAGGTGGAGGCCAGCCTGAGTGATGATGTGAGACCCTGAGTTAAAAAGAAAAGAACAAAACAAAACAAAAAATGCTTGTGGTCACCAAATTTTTGATCACAGATTTTTAATGTAATGGCATTTGTAACATGCTGCTTTGGACTTTTAGTGATTTACTCCTTGTTTTTAAGGAAGTCCTCATCTAATATAGAGAAAACAAATTACATCAAATATTCTTAGTAAAAGTCAGTATTAAACATTTTTTATATGTGTATTTGAGAAATAACAGTTCAGTTAATGAGTTTATATAAGGAAATATTTGAAGAATAAATTAAAATCCTTGCTTCCACAAACATCATAATTATAAAAGAGGGCAGCAGTGAGAAGTGTGGAAGGCATCTACCATACAAGAGACCGGGAAGGAGGTAGATGCTTCTCAATCTAGTCTCAGGTATCCAGATGCATTTCACTTCAGTGGGATTCTCTTCCCTTACACAGCTTGATCAGTAGGACTTCAAGGTTATAAGAATGATTTATGTTGGTTTTTCTTTTCCAACTAACCATTTGTTTGTTACTAATAGAGTATAAAGCAAGTAGGGTGTACCCAGATTTGATTATGAAACACAGCAGAAAAGAATAGACTTTGAACATGAATTTCCTATATATTTCAATTTACTTATGTGCATACCAATTTATAGCACAAACATTATAATATTAACTGTGGAAATTAAGAGAAAGATAAACAAAAATAAAAATAGGTGTTTCTTTCCTACTTCCCAGTCCCATTGTGAAATGTTTTCATTATGAGTGCTTACTGCTCTGGAGATCAGTGTACACAGAGGCATAGAAGATTACAGAGGTACAGAGGCAGTAGAAGGCTGTAAAAAGACCATAGAAGTCACATGAAAGGAGTCTGAACTAAAATGGAAACAGGAGAAATGTAAAGAACAACATTGTACCAAAATACAGTAAGGAAAGACAGAGGAAGTCAAATACACAATAGATAGCGCAGGTTTTATAGAGTAAGAGAGCTTGAAGGAAGAAGGAAGAAAAGTCTGTGTACAAGTTTAGGATTTTGCTTGAATTCTCACGTGATAGGTAAGGCCGAGAAAATGTATCCCTAAGAATTTACATAAATGAGAGATGTGAAGACTAAAACATAAGGAAAGTCTGTGTGTGGTGTGTGGTAGCCCTCAGAATTTAATATTCACTCGTATATTTTAAGCCAGCCAGGAACTTATCTTAGTTGGCATTTTATAACACCAAGCACTTATATCTCTCCCAAGAGTCAGTTTCTAATTGTGGTTTCACAGATGAAGTAATTTCACATCAGAGAAAGACACTGATTTGCTCAATGTCAAGCATAAGGACCACAATTCTGAATGCAGGCTGTTAGCCCTGTTCTGAAATAATCTTCCAGTTTTCCAGTGAGGAAAGCCTGACAATAAAAGAAGGGCAGGCCTGGAGCCAAAGTCTTAGGATTCCTTAGAAGGTTGAAAGCAAGATCCAGCTACACCACTCTTGGGCATATACCCAAGGAATGCTCAATCATACCACAAGGGCACTTGCTCAGCTATGTTCATATCAGCATTGTTTGTAATATCCAGAACCTGGAAACAACCTAGATGCCCTTCAACTGAAGAATGGATAAATAAAATGTGGTACACATACACAATGGAGTACTACTCAGCAGAGAAAAACAATGACATCATGAGGTTTGCAGGCAAATGGAGGGATCTAGAAAAAAATCATCCTGAGTGAGGTAACCCAGACTCAGAAAGACAAACATGGTATGTACTCACTCATAGGAGAATACCAGATGTGGAGCAAGGATGACTGGACTGCTACTCACAACACCAGGGAGGCTACCTGGAAAACAGGACCCCAAGAAAGACACGGGGGTCACCCAATGACAGCAAGGAAAGCCTTTTTAGAACACGTGGAGATGCTAACACCATCCAATGTGTTGTACCTTAAAGAAACTTCGCTTTAGAGCAGTGATTCTCAATGAGGCACTTTTGTTTCTCTGGGGGCCTTTGGCAATGTCTGAAGATTTGTGCACTTGTTACTGTCAATAGAGGTTTTCTGTTTGATTTTGGTGAAGACATCAGGACCAAGGTTGCTGCTGAACTTGATACAGTACACTGTAGGACCCCTTGGTGTTAGTTGTGCTGAGGCCGAGAAGCTCTGTATCAGCCTTATAAATTAAAATTCTCACTCATTTAGCTATCTCGGCTGTCTTAGGTTAAGTCAACCACTTTGATCCTCTGCTATGCATTCATAAGACATTTGTAACTCTTAGCGTTCTGAGCATGCCTGGGGTTTAGCAGTAAATGACTGAACTTACTGCTAAGAAGTCCTATGTGATCCTGGGAGTTGTTCAGCATGGGTTTTCAGAAAACCCTATAGCATTATTTCATCACAATAGTAGGTAGAATGAAAGAGCTGAGTGTGGCAGGAGAAGTGATCATATTTACCACTGAGAACCTCTGGGTTTGGAATTTTGAAGGTGTGGCCATCTAGAATGATGTCTAGCTGCAAAGTTTGGTCACAATGGTGGAGCAGGTAGAGGCATTTAGATGTCCACAGCTGCCAGAGTTTTAGAGCATCTTCAGTGCTGGATGTCAGATAAATGGGCACTGAAGCAGAGTTACTGAACCGAAATGGGATGAAGAGAAATGTGGAGTAGATTTCTGATGTGTGGGTAGAAGAAGAACCTGGACTCTGATAAAAACAATAAGCAGGCAGCGCAGATCTTCAGTGGATGTGAACTGGCTGAGTGATGGTGGTGAAACAGCACCCTGGGTAAACGATGCAGATCTTCCCCCCTCTACGCCAGTGAGTAAAGGAAGCGAAACAGCAAAACTAGTGGGTCTGGGAAAGGGGTTCAGTTACAGAGGGCTTCCTCAGCATGCAGGAAGCCCTGGCTTTAATTCTCAATACCTCATAAATGACATGATGGCATCCACCCCTTGAGAAATGGAGCAAGTGGATCATAAGTTCAAGGTCATCCTCAGCAACATAGTGAGTTGGAGATCAGCCTGCCCAAAAGAAAAGAAAGAAAAAGAAAACAACAAACCCCAACCCTCAAAAATGAACTAGTTTCTGTAAATACTAATTTAGCGAAGCTTTGGCCCCCAAAGTGGGCTTCAGTTAATAAGAACTTTGGGGTGAAACACTTTTAGGATACAAAGGACAATTCGTTAAGTGGATTTTTACACAGGATTTTATGGAATGGTAAGGAACCTGAGGTTATATAGATAGTAAGCAGAGACTGACTATTTCAGGAGGTGGAAATCATTGAAAAAGTGCCCCTGGGGGCACTTTGGACACATGAAGGCACTGCAGTGAGGTTGCAGGTATTTGTGGTGTCTGAGAGACCACCGAGCACAGCTTAGTCTACACCAACTGCTCAGATGTTAAGGATGGAGAGCCAATTAAACCACATTGAGAAGCTCTTGTTCGATGCCTTCTGGCCCAGTGATGCGACAGTGGCTCTAACATATTAAATTCTTTTTTCAGATACTCAGAATCATGTAAACATGAGCGTGTGCATTTGCATCCATTGGCTAACCCTACTTTATCACTCAATTATTTTTCAAACATTATAATCAGATTCAATGACAAAATTCAATTAGACTGAAGCTAGGGACTAGCAGCTTGTTCACTCATATTTTTATGCAATTTGGATAATTTGAAGTAAATATGGATACATTTATAGGACAGACACATATTACTCATAGTTAATAAAAATACATTATGACATTTCCCTAATAACTACTTTATTTTCCTGACATACCTACTCATAAGAAGCTCATTGCCAGGCTGATCACATTGCAATTCAGGATTCAGTTGCATCATTAAGGTAATCATACTGGATAATTCAGTTATAAAAAGTGAGGTTAAATTATCTGTAACTTGTATAACATTGCCCACTTAAAAAATAAAAGTGTGATTCATACAAAAGTTGATCATTTCAATTCTATTTTCTTTTCTGCTGTGTTTGGTACAGAAAACATCTGAACAGCTACTTCAAAGAATATGAACAATAAGTGCATCTTTGAAGCAAAACCACAGAGAATAATTAGGCCTAAATTTTCAAAGATGACTGCAGTTGGTACAGCCATAGATATAGAGACGGCCATTGTTCTCATATCTTCATGTACAAATTGGGCAATTGAGCATGCAAATTGCAAATTGAAAGCTGGGCATGATTCGACAGTGTCTATGTAAATGCGCACCATCCTCTGGGCTCACTGTGTACTTAAAATGCTGGTTTTAATAAGACCCAGGCGAATGTGTTCAATTGGCAGGTCTCTTTTGCTGCCTACAATGTTAAGATCCAACAGTTTCAAGGGCTTGTTTATATTGAAATACTCAGTATTGGTTCTTATGCTCTCAAGTATATTTTAGCAGTCACATAAGAAAGTCAGGGATCATAAATAATACATATGTTGGGAAAGACCACAATGCTGAAATGTGGTTCTCTAAATTGTACAAATAAGATAATGCCATTGGTTTCTGTCATTATGTGAACAGAGTCGTTCAGTCAGAATCCAATATAGATTCAGTTTTTACAAATACCAGACAGGGTGCTTTGGAAGGAGGAAGAGACTTCTAAACCTTCACAGTATTTGATGCTAGTGTTTTCTTAAAATCAATTCATGCTGACATATAGTAACTTTTGTTATGCGCCAATTATATTATATACTTGCAAGAAAATGCACTTTTGAAATTTTTTAGTAATAAGGAAAATATCCCTGGAATGTTGTGTAAAAACTGGTCTACAAACTGGGTTTGGCGGCTCATGCTTGTGATGTCAGTATTCAGGAAGACTGCCAGAAGGATCATGAGTTAGAGTTTAGCCTAAGCCACATAGTGGGACCCTGTATCAATAAGGGAATGGAACCAGAAATGGTTTATATATACAATATTTATTAATTTTTCTTTTTAGTGAAATTTAAAGTTTATATATGCATTTAATTATCTTTTAGTTTTATATTCTCAAATAATACGTTTTTATGCAACATGTACCCAAATAGTATAGCTATCTAACGTTTTGTTAATAATTACACTTTCTTTGGGTAAGACAATATGTACCTGAAAAATAACATCTATTTCATTACTGCAGCTCCCTGTTGGAAATGTGAAATTAAAGTTACTAAAAGAACAGATTCAAGGTAAGCTGCTTTCTGTACTATATCTTATAGATAAGGCTCTTCATATATATTCATATAGGATCTTCACATATATTAGGTATAAATGTCAGTATTGTGTAGTGATGAATGCTCAGGTCAAGGGGATCTAAGTAAAACAGGTGGAAGTGCATGCATGTTGCCCTTACTCATGAGGGCTAGCAGGGCTTGCTACAGGCTCTACAATGAATTGACAGATCAGACTTACCTGCATCCAGTTATTATGCAGCTAATTCTTCAGTGCTGTGTGAGCATTTGGAAATAAATGCTCATAGTTTTGCTACATTGTTAATCAACAAACAAATAAAACAAACAAAAAAAAACATGCTTTAAACTGATTATCTAGATTTTTTTTTTCTTCTAGCACCAGCGAAACAACTAGTTAATTACAAAATGGCACATTCTTTTGGAAGTGAAAAGCCCAAGACTAAAAGAAAAGTTTGTGGACAGTGTGAGAACAAAGCTGCTCTCCTTGTAAGTACACTATAATGCAACCAAGATAGACCTGTCAAGGTCCCTTAGACACACCTCTCCCCACTGAGTCTGCTTACACAGCCCTAGGCTTACAACAGACTTTTTCTTTTGGGCCACCAACCAGCTCCCAAATCACCACAAGGAGACTAAATACTAGTTATGAATGCTCGGCCTTATCTTATGCTCATTTCTTGCTAGCTCTTATAACTTAACCTGTTTCTCTTCATCTACATTTTGACTTGGGGCTTTTTTCCTTTCTTTCCTTATGTATCTTACTTTCACTGTTTATTGTGTCTGGCTGGCTGGCAGCTGCCTGGTTTCCAGCCAGGGCATGTCCCTCTCTTTTTCCCTCATTCTCTTCTCTTTCTTCTCAAGCCTAGATTTCTCCTCCTACTTATCCTCTCAACTCGCCAGCCCTGCCTGCCTATCCCTCTCCTGCCTAGCTATTGGCCATTCAGCTTTTTTAGGCCAATCAGGTGCCTTACGCAGGCAAGGTGACACAAATGTAACACATCCTTACATCATTAAACAAATGCAGGATAAACAAAC
>CABHPR010114264.1:0-10306 GCA_902168415.1 Peromyscus melanophrys | reverse complement strand
ACGGATCTCTGTGAGTTCGAGGCCAGCCTGGGCTACCAAGTGAGCTCCAGGAAAGGCGCAAAGCTACACAGAGAAACCCTGTCTTGAAAAACCAAAAAAATAAAAAAATTAAAAAAAAAAAGAAATACCTTATCCCTAGAACTACAGACCACTTCTGAAACATCAGACCCCAAGACCATCAGCACCCATGAAATTTAGTGGCCCATGCTAATCAAATCCCAACCTCCCTGTGTGGCCTAGTCCACTTCAGTGTGTTCTTGAAAGACCTGGAAACCAGTTTCTGATCTCCTTCTCAACAGCCAGCCACTATGAGAGGCCATCACTTTTTACCCTACCCCAGTCAAAGAATTTACTGGGAAGCAATACAAACAAATCTACTTCGAAATGAATTAAAAAAAAATTTCATGAAAGCCAGCATGCAGGCTGAAGAGCTGACACAGAGGCTTCACAACCAGAAGGATGCCCACAAGCTTGTGCAGAGTAACCCCACAAGGAACAGCACTACTGCAGAGATGGAGCCTCCAGACCTCCAGCATCCTTCCCTCCTCTTGTTTCTCTCACTGCAAAGAAATGTTTTTCCTCCTGTCATGATATATACAAAGTGTTCCTAAGGGTCAGATATGCTAGCATACACCTATAACCCCTGTACTGAGGAAGTGTAAATAGGGAGATTGAGAATTTAAGATCAGCCAGGGCTACACACAAAGACTCTGACTAAAGCAAGAAAGAACTCCCTTTGGTAGAATTCAATGTCCTCAACAGAAGACATAACATAAATTTCTAAAGGTCTTATCATAAAAAAACCCAGAGCCTGATATTGGGGTGAAAGCTGAAAGATCAAAGAAGCAGAGCAAGTCACAATCTCCACCTCTCACCTCACCAGCTCCTCAGCCTAAAAGAGCTTCAGCCAAAAGGGCTTTAGCCGAAAAAGCCTCTAGCTGAAAGGGACACTTCTGCCGAAAAGTTAGTTCCTGTCTCTTCACGCCTTATATAACTTTCTCTGCCCAGCCATCACTTCCTGGGATTAAAGGCTTGTGCCACCACTGCCTGGCTCTGTTTTCTCTCCTAGACTGAATCAATCTCATGTAGTCCAGGGGGCCTTTGAACTCAGAGATCCAGACAGATCTCTGCCTCTCTAGTGCTAGGATTAAAAGTATGTGCCACCACTGCCTGGCCTCTATGTTTAATCTAGTAGCTTGTTCTGTTATCTGATCTTCAAGCAAATGTTATTTGGGTACACAATATATCACCACAGAAGAGAAACTGTCCTGACCTTCTCAGCCAAATCTCACAGAGCCAAGACCTGCTTGCACAAACTATACTCTGGCTGTTGTTCCCTCAAGTCCACTGAAATCCCCACATAACTTCCTAGATGCCAAATCAAAAGACGCTTTCCAGGCTTAGTTCTTCCTGATGGTGTGTGAAGCACCTGTAACATTAAGTCCCCTTACAACTCTGTCGTGCAATTCTTCCATGGATATATACCAACAAGAACTGAAAACAGGAACTCAAACAGGTACTTGTACAGGAGCGTTTGATGCATCATTATTCCCAAGTGCCAATGGTGAACAACAACCCACATAACCATCAACAATCAACAAGATGTGGCATGTCTACAATGGGATACTATTTAGCCATCAAAAGAAATGAAGTTCTGACCCATGCTACAACATAAAAACATAACTATAGGAGCCGAGAAATCCAAGGAGAGAGGCAGGAAAGAGAAAGGCGTGGTCTAGAGAGACACCAGCCTGCCACCCAAGGAGCAACATTTCAGCAGACCAGTAAAGCCATGGAACATGTGGCAAAACATAGATTAATAGAAATGGGTTAACTTAAGATATAAGAGCTAGGTAGCAAGAGGCCTGCCATAGGCCATACAGTTTGTAAATAATATTAAGTCTCTGAATGATTATTTTATTAGCAGCTGAGGGACAGCGGGGCCGGGTGGGACCAGAGGAACTCAGGACCTGGGAAAACTTAGGGCTATACATAACTGCTATTGTTCATTGCCACCCAAAATTATATTGGAACCTAATTCTTCAGTATGGCAGTATGGAAAGTAGAGTTAAATAGGCAATGTCTGGGTTGTAGTGGCACAGTCTTCATGGTAGATAAGTGCCACCTTGATCTCAGAGAACTAAACCAGTCATTACAAGAGCACATTATTATAAACAGAGTTGAACTTTCTCTTGCTTCCTCTGTTGCCATGTGATCTTTCCTATCCACACAAGCCTACTTTCCTCAATGAATTAAAGCAGCAGCATATGGCCCTTACAAAATGAAAATCCTACACTTCCCAGTCTAAAACTACAAGCCAAAATAAATGTCTTTCCTTTTGGCAGGTAGCTGGTCTCGGGTTGTGCTTCTATAGTAACAGAAGACAAGACAAGACAATTTGCCTCAGTGAAAGAAGCTATACACAAAGATCATATATCATATAACCCATGAGAATGAGGTTACATTTTAGAGTTATAGAAAATATTATGGAACTAAACAGTGATAGTGGTTTGTACAACATGATCGTGATAAATATACTAAATACCTCACTAATAGTAAATTTATATTATTATTTATTTCCCACCCCCCACAAAAAAAACCATAAACATTCATGCCTCCCTGGTTCCATATTATTCACTACTTTCTCATCTTCTTGAGGAACATAGCTCTACAGTACATTTAGCAAAAGGCTTCAGTAATGAGCCATATTGTAAATACTTGAGGCCTTGGAAGCAAGTCTCTGCTGTAGCTATTCAACTTTGTGGAAACAGAAACTACTGAAAGAAACAAGCATTGCTATGCTCCAACACAAGTCTTTGAAAAAATGCATGACAACTAGATTTGGCCCAGGAGTTCTAGTTATCCATTCCCTTCCAAAGTATGATGCCTACAGTCCCAGTCCTCTTTCACGCAGTACATTTTCCCCACAGTTTTAGAGAAGTCATAGTAACTCCAGAGTATTGAACAAGCACTTATTTGGGACCTACCATATTCTAAGCACTGTGCTAAGAAGACAGTAGTAAAATGGTCCTTCTTCTCTGACAATGACAACCTGAAAGTCACTTGTGCTAGATACCAACACAAAAGTAAGGCAAAGCCCTTCCTTCCCTCTATTGAACTCAGTGGGCAAGTAGTCCTTTTGACTCTCCCTCCAAAATCTTTCTTATTCTTCCCTAAGGAAAGCACACCTTTGCTTTGGTTTTTGTTGTTGATTTGTACATTTGGGAGAGGTTTCTTTGGTGGCTCTATATAAATTGAATTCAGGGCCTCATGTGTGCCAAGCAATACTCTACCACTGAGCTACATCCCCAGCCCTAGAAAAGCATCCCTTGGGTTCCATAGCAGACTCCCTTTAATAAAATGTGTAGCTAGATTACACTGGAATGTTTCTAGACCATATTCAAGACCACATCAAAACTCATAAAGATCAAAACATAATTGAAAGGACTCTTAAGAAAATCTGGAAAGATCTGTTTTCTTATATTGAGGGCAGAACCTATTAGCATAGAGTAAACACAAGGCAAACATTCTCAAAAAATATCATCAGGGACATCAAAAATTAAAGTAAGAGTTTAAATTAGATATGCTTCTTTAAAAAAAACAGCAAGAGGGGCTGGAGAGGTGACTCAGTGGTTCAGAGATCAAGAAGTTCTTACAGAGGACCCAGGATTGATACCCAGCATCCACATGGTGGTTATCAGCTATTGTAAGTCCACTAACTCTTCTGGCCACTGAAAGTATTAGGCATGCATGTGATACCCAGACATGCATACAGGCAAAACAATCATACACATAAAATAAAAATAATAAATAAAACTTTTTTTAAGTAGCAAGAGGAATTATTTAGTGAATACATTTAAAACATTTTATAGCATGCTTTCCTTTCTCCTGGGGTCGAAAATATGAGGTTATATCTAAGCTTTAGCTGACATCACCCAACTAGGATACCATTCAAGGAAAGTAATGACAAAGGTTCTTGTATAAGAAGATTCTGTAGACAAATTGTTAAACGGTCTTATTAATAAAAAGACTCGGAGCCAGAAATTGGGCTTAAAGCCTAAGAGAGATCAGAGGAATAGGAAAAGCCACAGCTAACCTCACCTCACCAACTCTGTAGCTTCCAAAGCAAGCTACTTCCTGTCTACCCACACCTATATGCCTTTCTGTTCTGTTCTCTCATTTGCTCTCTCAACCCAGCTACATCACTTCCTCTTCCTGCCCAGCTTTGTCACTTCCTGTCTATCTGTACAGACCTCCAGACCTCTATGGTTGTGCTGGGATTAAAGGCATGTGTCACTATGCCTGGCTCTGTTCCCCAGTGTGGCCTTGAACTCACAGAAATCCAGACTGATCCCTGCCTGCCAAGGGATAGGATTAAAGGCATGTGCTACCGTTGCTTGATTTCTATATAGTGGCTGGCTTTTTCCTCTGATCTCCAGGAAAATTTTAATGGGAGACACAGTATACTGGGGAACACAACACATCAAACCCAGAGACTAATGCATCAGATTAAACAGTAAATATTTCACCACAGGAAAGCCTAGTATAGTATCCACTCTTCTACATAGAGGAAAAGGTTCATCCAGTCCACACTAAGGATCTGGATTGAGGGCTGCCTCAACAAAGCAGAGCATTCCTAACATGTGCAAGGCCCCAAATGCAGTCACCAGCACGTAAGAGGGGAAAAACACTAAGTACCTAAGTCCAGATCTTAGCATTCTGTTCTTCAAAGGAGAAGAAAAAGAAAGCACTCACGTGAAGCTCAAGTGTCCTACAGAGACACATAAAAGGCTGAGTTACACTGTTGAGCTGGGAATCTTGTAACACAATGAGTCAGGAAAGGCAGTTCCCCAAGGGTGTCATACTTTGGGTTCCTATTACAGTGATGAAACACCATGACCAAAAGCAACTTGGGGAGAACAGAGTTTATTTGGCTTACACTTCCACATTGCAGTCCTTCACTGAAGGAAGTCAGGACAGGAACTCAAACAAGGCAGGAACCTGGAGGCAGGAGCTGATGCAGGGGCCATGGAGGAGTGCTGCTTACTGGCTTCCTCCCCATGGCTTGCTCAGTCTTTCTTAGAACTCAGGACCACCAGTGCAGGGATGACTCCACCCACAATGGGCTGGGCCCTCCCCCATTGATCACTAATTAAGAAATTGCCTTAGGGATGGATCCTATAGAGGTATTTTCTCAATTGAGGTTCCCTCCTTTCAGATGACTCCAGTTTGTGTCAAACTGACATAAAACTAGGCAGGACAAAGGGCAATCTCCTTTTCTGCATGTTTCATAAGCAAGAGCACTGGTCACTTTTGTTCCGTACCATCTCCTCAAGAACACTTATAAAGCTGATAGCCTTTAAGATAGAGTCAATGTCTGTCTCTGGAGCAGAGAGATTTCTGTTCTATCCAAAATAATAAAGTTAATGTTTCCTTCAGGCAAATACTGGACAGGTTTACTAGCTGTCTGATTTCTGCCGATGTGATAAGACATCATGACCTAAAGCAACATGAGAAGGACAGGGTTTATTTCATCTTACATCTTACAGTCCATCATGAAGGGGAGGCAGGGCAAGAACCTGGAAGCAAGAACTGCAATATAACCAAGGAGGAATGACGCTTACTAACTTGTTCTTCATGACTTGCTCAGCCTGCTTTTTCATACACCTGAGGACCCCCTGACCAGGCTAGACTCTCCCACAACAATCATTAACCAAGAAATTGTCCACAGACTTGTCTACTAGCCAACCTGACTGAGGCATTTTCTCAATTGAGGTTCCTTCTCCCAAGATGACCCTAGGTTGTATCAAGTTGACAAAAAAACTAACCAGCACACCAGCAGACTCCCTGAAAAAGATTAGGGTTTTCTAGCTGCATATGGAAACACATACCAGTAACTCAAAATACATAGAGCCACTTGTTTCTACTAGTTCAAGATAGTCTGGGAAACATAACAAGATCCCCTATCATAATAATCACACAATTGGGAGTTTCCTAACCTCAGATTTTCTCAACTGGGGTGCATAACCAAAGAATAGGCACTGTTCACCTAAGCACACCATGCCACCCTGATGGGTCTTAGAAGCAAAGCAGGAGAATGCTATGAAATAGATATGCATAGATATGAATTCATACTACCTAAAGGGCAATAAGAAATAGTATCACTTGTCTCTGATGTCTTCTGTCATCATGCATAGAACTGTAGTCTGCAATTGTGGAGAAATATCAGAATTCCAACAACTCTTGACAAACAAGGTTCCTGTTACTTTTCTCCTTTGAATAACTCCACTCAAGCAGAAGCATGTTCCATATTTGTGCTTTGACCTATAGGTCTCTTCTAACCATGATTACATATTAAAAGAGTCCACTATAAGTCAATAAAGGGACCTCCATTTATCAGTATTGATCACTGAGAAATTCTACTGGCACCTGACTATACCTACAAAATTCTAATTTACCATAGTTAAGTAAGTGTATAAATACTGGGCTGGAAAGATGGTTCAGTGGGTAAAGATGTTTGTTACCAAGCCTGTCAACCAGAATTCAACCCCCAGATAGCAAGTTCAATGTTTGCCTGGGCAACTTAATGAAAGCCTTCTTTAGAGAAGAAAAGTGAAAACAGACTTTCAGTAGGAGACCTCAGTGGAGATGCTCAATTAGCCTGTTGCATTAATAGTATTTTACAAGATTTTTTAAGGGCAGGTCTTACTAGCACAGCAATAAAATTTTTCATCTCACAGCTACCCCATTAGTCTATCAACTCCTTGGAAACAAAATTGCACTTATTTTGTCCATTGCCACATCCCCAGCACCTAGCTCTGCACACAGTGCATCTCCATAAATATTTGCTAAACTAAAATTCTCAACTATATGAACCTGAGGTTCAAACAAATGTTTATATATTTTTAATAATTCATTGAAAAAGAGATAACAGGAATTTTGAAAATTCTCCTACACACACACACACACACACACACACACACACACACACACACACAAAACACATACCCTTTGTTGATTTGGTACATTCTACAAAGATGAATAGTTCAGAAATTTTACTTGAGCCTCACTAACAAATTCTGGCCAAACACGATGCTTATGTGATTTCTTCTTAGTTTACACACTTAAATATAAATGCAATAAATAGTTCACTGGTTCCATTTTTAAAATTCTCCTGTTGGCCTTATCTTTGAAACTGATATTAAATGACTGCACTGATAAATATAAAATTTCTATTTTCTTAATTTTACACAGAACTGCAGTCTGTATACAACGATAAAGTCAGAGTACTTTATACTAGGAACAGACTAGAATCACATGGTAACTTTTCACATTACAGGCTAAGAAATTAACTGAGGAAACTGTAAGGCCACACAATTAACTGGAGTTAAAACCCAGCCTCTGACTCTCCATACACAGCACTTCATTACATGTAATGTAAAGACACATAGCAGTCTTTGATAAAAGCAAGGCAATGCTCAAGACATCCCTTTCATCTCCAATTATGACAAAGCTTTCATTGGAGGACTGTAAATCCCAGTAAGGAGATTTAGAGTGGGACTGACTGCTGGAAATCCTCTTATAAGAAGATAAGACAAGATCTGCTTTGCACATTCAGTCCACAAGACACAGTGGACACAAGTCGGCTGGCCTAGCAGAACTCTACAACCTTGTGTTTGGTTCAAATACCACAAAACTTTCCCTTCTGGCTATGCATTCCTCATGAAAAGTAAGACTAACTGTCAATACCTGTCCATTCAGCTTCCTTTTCTAAAACGCAAGAAAACAGTTCTTGTTATCTCTGGGAAGACAGACCCATTCTCACAGCAAAGCAAAGACTCTTACTATGTAGCCAACTTACCCAAAGCCATGTAGCCTAGTAGTAGTAACACGGCAATTCAAATTCAAGTTGGCCTTGAAACCTAACTCATTCTATTCCACTCTGCAACAATCTCAGTCTTCAGAGTTTATATCAACATGTTCACTCCAAAGAATTAACTCACATAACTCAAATATCTATACAATAAATAATCCATAAATAAAATTAAATGGAGACATATAATCCAATAAATGATCAGGTTTATTTAGTACTATAATCTGCCAATCTATATGTGATAAAGACTCTTGGAGGTTGGGAATGTAGCTTAGTCCACAATAGTGTTTGCCTAGAATGCACAGTATCCTTGGTTTGATCTCCAGCACTACATAAACCATAGACCAGGTATGCACTGCATGCCTGAAATTTCAGCACTGGGAAAGAGAAGTGTAACCAGAGGCAGGAGGATGAGGAATTCACTATGACTACATAGTGAGTTTGATGCCAGGCTGAACTACATAACCCCAATCTCAAAAGGAGATATGAAAATACTTAAATTTGATATACAATGTTACAATTTAGTTATCTATACTTAGAATTTATTTAGTGATACTAATTCTAAACCTAGTAGAAAAATAGAAGTATTGAAATTTCTACTTGAAATCTGACTTTGCAAACTGACTCAGTGACATTTGGGCAGTAATCTTAACCTCTGTACCCTTTAAGGTTAATAAGCTTCCTGTTGCTTTAACAAGTAATGTATTTTGATCAAAATGTAAAGCACTTTGAACAGTGCCTGGCATAAAGTGAATGCTCAACACATGTTCATTATTATAATAATATTTATTATCATCACTACTAATTACATCAATTTCATAAATGGCAACTTTAATCTGTTGTTATCTATTATAAGCCCAGTACCTGACACATAGTTAGCACTCAAACATGTGTTGAATGGATTAATCATTACTACTAACTACTAATAACCAAGCATAGGATATTTGCACTACAATGGAATCCCTTCTGTAAGAAATGATAAATTAATCATGGAAGGGACTGTTGAAGAGAAAGAAAAAGAAAACGTGAATAGGACAAATGTAAAGCTTAAAAACAAGTGCCTAGCATGGGAACTGCAACACTCCCATCATTATGCAAGTGGAAGCAGGCTAGGAACAACTTGTAATGGCCATACAATCAAGTATCTTTGTTCCACCACCACACTGGATGCTGACCTGAACACATGCTCTCAGAACTCACAGCACTCTCCAGGTGTAAATTCCCTTCAACAATGTACTTCTGAGGGGCAGCCCAGGCATTAACTACCTTTGAGAATCACATGAATTGCCTACTGCCAACCCTGCTTCTGGTTATAACTCTCCCACCCCCAAAAATAATAATAATGGATTTCATTATTGGCTACTGCTCTTGAACTTCAGCAATAAGAAGTTTAAAAGTGAGGAAAGGCTCCTCACCACTACCATTTGTGGTAGTTTGAATGTAATTGGCCCCAATAAGTTCTTTAGCAGGTGAGGCTTTGTTGGAGTAGGTGTGGCCTTGTTGGAGGAAGTGTGTCACTGTGGGGGTGGGCTTTGAGGTCTCCTGCTGTGGATATCGCTCTGTATAAATAAAATGCTGATTGGCCAGTAGCCAGGCAGGAAGTATAGGCGGGACAAGGAGAGAGGAGAATTCTGGGAACAGGAAGGCAGAGAGTCAGGAGATGCTGCCAGATGCTGCCATGAGTACCAACATGTGAGATACTGGTAAGCCATGAGCCATGTGGCAAGGTATAGATTTATAGAAATGGGTTAATTTAAGATGTAAGAACTAGATAGCTAAAAGCCTGAGCCATGGCCATACAGTTTGTAAGCAATATAAGTCTCTGTGTGTTTACTCGGTTGGGTCTGAGCGGCTGTGGGACTGGCGGGTGAGAGAGATTTGTCCTGACTGTGGGCCAGCCAGG
Organism: Peromyscus melanophrys; assembly: GCA_902168415.1. Taxonomy (NCBI): domain Eukaryota; kingdom Metazoa; phylum Chordata; class Mammalia; order Rodentia; family Cricetidae; genus Peromyscus; species Peromyscus melanophrys. Next base: position 530 of record CABHPR010114264.1, on the reverse strand, counting down.
AAAACTCTAGCAACAGTCTCCTATGCTCAAGATATGTCCAGTGTCTCAGACCACTTCCTGTTGCCTGCAGTTAAAGATGTAGGACTCTCAGCTCCTTCTCCAGTACTATGTCTACCTACCTGCACACCACCATGTCCCACCGTGGTGATAATGGACTGAAAACATAAGCCACTCCAATTAAATGTTTTTCCTTTATAAAAGTTGCCATGGTCATGGTGTCTCTTCACAGCAATAGAAACACTAACTAAGACACCATTTTTATCTCTTTACCTTTAGAGCCCTCAAAGGGAAACCAAGAAAAATGGCAGAGCTTCATCATGCCTTTCAGAAGTCAAAGTATTCCATTTTCCTGGCCTGCCTTTACTGCAGCTTTCTGTACTAGCTGATCACGGTAACATCATCCAACAAGCATAAAGAGCACTTCCAGATTTACAGACTTATTTTAAACCAAATATGTGCACTCAGGAAGCCAAAACAGGAAGACTACTATGAATTTAAGGCCAGTCTAGGCTACATAGTAAAGTATAGGT
>CABHPR010114262.1:0-20699 GCA_902168415.1 Peromyscus melanophrys | reverse complement strand
GCCTCATTTTAGGAGTTAGAGAGATGGTTCAGCTGTTAAGAACACTTGCTGCTCTTTCAGAGAATCCGAGTTCAGTTTCCAGGACCCATGCTGGGGCTCTAACACTCTTCTGGCCTCCATAGGCACCAGCATACATTCACACAGACACATACACACATACACCTAAATAAGAAGAAATCTTGCTGGATGTGGCGTGTACACCTTAAATTCCAGCTCTGGGTGGCAGAAGCAGGCAGATCTCTCTGAGTTGGAGGCCATCATAGTCTACATAGAGAATTTCATGCCAGCCAGGGTTACAGAGTGAGACACTGTCTCAAAATAGATAAATAAAATATTTAAACAAACAAAAAGCCTCATTTATAATGAGCAGTAGCACCAACATTCACAGCTAATCAGCCTTGGTGACCACATCCAACTGTGCCTGGGAGACTTAGAAGCATCATTCATCGCTCCATCCCGTGTTGGGCTCTCCCCAGCCAGGGTGTCTTCTGTGTGAGCCTTTGGAGGCCCTCCATTTCCCTGTTTTATTTTAAAACACACTTACAGGGGCAATCACTAATCCACTTCCTTTTCTTTTTTAATTAGTTTTACTATTTTTTAATGTGTATGATACATTTCCCGCCGTGCATGCAGTACTCAAGGAAGCCAGAAGAGGGTGTCTGGTCCCCTAGAACTGGAATTACAGGCAGTAGTGAGCAGCCATGTGGGTGCTGGGAATTGACCCTGGGTCCTCTGGAACAGCAGCCAGTGATCTCAACCTCTGAGCCATCTCTCCAGCCCACTAACCAACTTTCAATGAAAGAAAAAGGCTTTCAGAAGTCACCCATGACCCTACCTGTCACAGGTTATAGTGAAGTCCAACTATGGTTTTGAACCAAGGTCGACAGGCCCCCAAAGCCATGCTGTATAGCAACCACAGAGATGTGATGGGGACTCTGAGGAGCTAGGGCTTGGAGTGCCTGGTGATTTCAGGCAAGCAGTTGAGGGTTACTGCAGGCTAGAGGTCCAGAGCCTTATCCAGGAACCAGGAACCCTGTCCAGTCTCCTCAGAACCAAGGCATCCTGGAGAAGATGGCTGGAGGGGTTGAATGGGCACTGTTACCCCAGCGTGGATCCCAAGCACCTGCCTCATTGCCCTCCAGTGGTTCATGGAGAGATAAGCAGTTGAGCCTCCTCCAAAGTGCAGTCTACTGCCTGGATGGCCCAGGGCCGGAGCAGTCAAAGTCTAAGAAGGGCAGGTGCCGAAAGTCTCCTAGCCCTCACCCCATTTGATGGGGTTCTGAGAGGTGGGTGACCTGCCTAACATTGCCCGGGTCCTAAAACAAACTCCTAAACTGGTTTTTATTCTGCTGCCTCTCATCTCACTCAGACTGTGGAGTGCTGGATGTCAGGTACCAGGGGAAGCTCAGCTGATGTCTTGGAGCTCACTGCCTAGGGGGACAGTGCTTGGGAAGGGGCATAAAAGCCTGCAAATGATGTTGCATAGTGACGATTTATGGGGAAGCAGAAAAGCACCCACTCAGGAGAGTAGCAGAAATCAAGGCAGGATTCCAGGAAGATGTGCCATCAGGAACAATTCCCAGGAAATTGCTCGTCTGTCCACTGGCAGGCCTGGCCTGGGAGCAGCATGAGCAGAGTTGTGTGGCTGGGTCCTATAAGCTCAGCCATGATGATGGATGCTGCTGGCCACAAAGGGACAGAGTAGTGTTTGAACCTGGAGCAGGGGCTCTGTGGTTGAACTTTATAAGCATTTGTCATTTTGTCTGTTTGGGGAGGGTGAAGGGGAGTTCACAGGACAACCTCAGGTGTTGTTCCTCGGGCACTATCCAACTTCCTCCACCCCACTTTGGTTTTTCCAGAGAGCGTTTCTCTGTGTAACAGCCCTGGCTGTTCTGGAACTCTTTCTGTAGACCAGGCTGGCTTCGAACTCCACAGAGATCTACCTGCCTCTGCCTCTTGATTGCTGGGATTAAAAGTATGTGCTACCATACCCAGCTACTATCCACCCTTTTAAAGATAGTTTCTTGTATTGGCCTGCAGCTTGCCAATTAGGCTAGGCTGAATGGCCAGTGGGTTCCAGAGTAGAGACTGTCTCCAGCTTCCCTGTGCTAGGATTACAAATGTGTTCAACCACACCTGGCCTTTTAAATTTTGCTTTTTGGGAATTTCGTATGAGCCTTGTATTTACATCATTTTCTCCCTCCCTCTTCTTCCTCTAATCCTTCCCATGTCTGTCTCACTCCTCAAAGCCATAGCTTATTCTTTCATTATAATTATTACACACACAGACACACAGTTTATAGTCTGCTGAGTTCATGTAATATTGCTCACAGGTGTTTAGGGCTAATCTCTCAGACTGCCTTATCAAGGAGTTTGTCCATGAAGAAGACTGGTTTGTCCTCCCCCAGCAACTGTCAATCACCTGTAGTTCTCTTTCTAGGGGTGAAGCCTGTGAGAATTCCTCATCCCTGTGGGCGTGCCAATAGGTGGTGGTTTATTTTAGGTCTCGTCTAGACAACAATATTGTTGAGATTTCTCTGGGTGCTGCTTCCCTGTCAAACAGAAAAGACACTCTCTTGAAGCAGACATCCACCCCGACCCATGTGCTGTTCTGGTCTTCTGGCTCTTCCAGGCTTTCCATGCCCTCTTTGTGATGCTCCCTGAGCCTTAGGTGGAGAGGCTGTGTTTTAGATGTATCAACTGGGGCTGGGCACCCCATGATCAGTTCTCTGCATTTTGACCAGCCATGGTTTTCTGTGGTGCTTTTCGTCCGCTGCAGAAAGAAGCTGCCTTGGTGAGGGGTGAGAGCCACACTTATCTTTGGGTATAAGGCTAAGTATTTAGAATTCAGTCAGAAATGTTATTGGTTTAATGAAATGGCCTCACCAGTCACAGGTAATGGGCCAGCTTTTTCTTGTTTGTTGTTGTTGTTGTTTTAAACAAAGCAAAACATGGTGTGCTAGATAGTTTTATGCCAACTTGACACAATCACCTAAGAGGAAGGAACCTCAATTAAGAAAATGCCTCCATTTAAGATTTGGTTGTAGGCAAGCCTGTAAGGCATTTTCTTAATTAGTGATTAATGGGGGAGGGCTCAGCCCATTGTGAGTAGGGCATTCCTGGGCTGGTGGTCCTGAGTTCTATAAGAAAGCAGGATGAGCAAGCCATGAAGAGAGTGTCTTGGTTAGGGTTTCTATTGCTGGGAAGACACACCATGACCACAGCAATTCTTTTTTTTTTAAATTAAAGATTATTTATTGGGGCAGGAGAGATGGCTCAGAGGTTAAGAGCACTGTCTGCTCTTCCAGAGGTCCTGAGTTCAATTCCCAGCAACCACATAGCAGCTCACAACCATCTGTAATGAGATCTGGCTCCCTCTTCTGGCCTGCAGGGATACATGCAGGCAGAACACTGTATACATAATAAATAAATAAATCTTAAAAAAAAAATTATGTATAGTGTTCTGTCTGCATGTATCCCTGCAGGCCAGAAGAGGGCACCAGACCCCATTACAGATGGTTGTGAGCTGCTATGTGGTTGCTGGGAATTGAACTCAGGGCCTCTGGAAGAGCAGACAGTGCTCTTAACTGCTGAGCCATCTCTCCAGCCCCAACACAGCAACTCTTATAAAAGAAAAATGTTTAATCAGAGTGGCTTACATTTTCAGAGGTTTAGTCCATTATCATCATGGAGGGGAGCATGGCGGCATCCATGCAGACATGGTGCTGGAGAAGGAGCTGCTGCATGTTGATATGCAGGCAACAGGAAGTGGACTGTGTGTCACACTGAACATGGCTTAAGCATATATGAGACCTCAAAGCCCACCCCCTCCAAGGCCACATCTCCTAATAGTGCCTTTGGGGGCCATTTTATTTCAAACCACCACAGCCAGTAAGCAGCACTCTTCCATGGCCTCCGCTCAGCTCCTTCCTCCAGGTTTCTGCCCTGCTTGAGTTCCTGTCCTGACTTCCTTCAGTGATGAACAGTGATATAGGAGTGTAAGCCAAATAAACCCTTTCCTACCCAAGTTGCCTTGGCCATGGTGTTTCATCACAGTAATACTAACCCTGACTAGGACAAATGGGTTGTGGGTATTGAACTCAGGTCCTTATGAAAGGACCAAGCAGATGCCATAACAGACTGCTCAGTCTTCTCTTAGAGATCAGGCCTCAATTTCAGTTTCCTGAGACTTGAGCAAGCAGTCTCTGGGAGGGCCGTGAACAAAAGACACAGTCCTTGCAGTAGCTCCCTTTCTGCCGTACTCTGACTGCTCAAAGTTTAGCCAGTTGTTTACTGTCTGGGACCCCTCACCAACTTAGAGCTATGTGCATGAGTCAAGGACAGAGCCTGGACCACTGAGCCAGCCCCCACAGTCAGTACGTGCTAGGCCAGCCAGCCCCCATGGCAGCTCAAGGACAAAGCCTGGGATTTGTCCCAGACAGCCCCCAAAATGATAATTGTAACCCCCAACCAGTAAATTCAAAGGTTACATACCCACACCCAATTAAAAGAGAACAGAGATCAAAATAAACCAATCCGATTTGCACCCGTGCCAAACTCCCAACTGCCCTGAAGGGCTTGCGGTTTTTGCCTTTAAAAAGCTAGCCTCACAAAGAAAGAGCAACTCCTCCCTGCCTCACTGTATTGGGTGTAGGAATGAGTTCCCTGTCTAGACTTGTATCTACAGAATAAACCTTGCTGTTGCATTCTGGACATCCATAGTCTTCAGTGGTCTCTTTGGGGTTGCAATCTGGGCATAACACTTGTTCTTACATGGCAAGAACTTTACCTAGCCTTGAGCTATCACCAAGCTGCTCACTGGTTTCTTTCTTGATAGGGTTTCTTTGTGTAGCCCTGGTTAGACCAGGCTGGCCTCGAACTCACAGAGATCCGCCTACTTCTGCCTCCCGAGTGCCAGGATTAAGGCATGTGCCACCACCACTGGCCTGCTCACCTGTTTCTTGTGATTTTAAAGCTTCTGGGCCCACAGACCCTCAGTCTGTCCTGGAGCTGTAGTGCCTATCACTCTACAAACCTCAAATCTGATTCTTCTTTACAGAGGCTTACAGGGGCTCTCCCTGGCCACCCTCAGAGAGTAGGCCAAGCTCTGTCTGGAGCAGCTCCCATCCCAGCCCTTTGCCTCTTCCAGAAAGCAACATGGATGGTGGGTTGCTCCTACAAGTTAGGTTCAATCTCTTAGCTAGTGTGTGGGACCATGCCCTGAATAAGAACTGAATGAATGGGCTGGAGAGATGGCTCAGAGGTTAAGAGCACTGACTGCTCTTCAAGAGGTCCTGAGTTCAATTCCCAGCACCCACATGGTGGCTCACAACCATCTGTAATGAGATCTGGCAACCTCTTCTGTGTACATAATAAATAAATCTTTAAAGATTTAAGAGCCAGATGAAGGTCTCAGCTGGCCCTGGGATAGGCAGTACCACACTGGCTGGACATGGGTGCAAAGCTAGGCTGGGAAAGATAAAGGTTCCCTCATCTCCCCTGCTGGCCAGTGCTGCCTCAGGCCTGTCTTCCAGAGGCCTTCTCTGGTGTCTATCGCCAGAACCCCTGTTCCAAAGAGCAACTCCTTAAAGGCAGGTGCTCCCTACCAAGGACAGAGCTAGGGTCTGGTCCAGGGCCTCTGTCTAGAAGCCCTAAGGGTTCTTCTGGACTCTAGACCTCTCTGCCAGGCTGTGCCCTTGTACTGGAGACTCTGCCTGCCCACTCTTATGACCACCCCTGCCTGGCAGGTCAATAACAAGGTATAAAAAGACAGGCTCAGGTTGAGCCCCCAGCTTTGCCAGGGACAGGTGGGTTATGGGGTGCCTGCATGACTTCAGAGTGTACACTCAACCCATGTTGCTTCCTTCCATTGAAAAGATACTGCTGCCTAGGGAAGTGTGTATTAGGTAACCAAGCTCTCAACCATGTCCAATTCCATCTCTGCCTGGCTTCCATGGTTCTAAGGTTCCTCTGGGCCCAGGCCATTAGCACCCTCTGAACCTAGCCTGTCTATTCCACCACCCTGGAGCCCCATACCCGGTGGCTTCCCACAGGCATAGTGGCCATGGATACAGAGGGGATGGAGGGCACAATAAAGCTGATGAGCACAGCTGCTCTCTAGGTGTGGCACATCTGTCCACAGGACCCCACCTCACCCAGGTTCCCAGAACCGGAGTGAGCAAGGTCTGTGGGAGCAGCCAGCTTTGGCTCATTCTCCCAGAATAAACATTAACCAACCCTCTTGACATGAACTGTTTGAAGTCATCTGCTTGTGTCCCCCAGAACTATCTTGACTAGCAAAACCATCCACTGTGCAGGTGAAGCCCTGATCAGGACCTAGTACACACCATCTTTATTGAAAGCTTCCACACACTGTGTAACAAAGAAGATATCGAGTCCCTGAGAGTGAGGTACATCATGGGATGCAGGTGACCAGAAGGAACCTAAGACTGGTCTGCTTTGGAACTAGCTCCAGGATCCTGTATGAAGAACCCATGTGGCTGGGGGAACAGCACGGTACTTGGGATGAGGATATTAAAGTGCAGATGAAAGGCAGCAGGCCAAGCTGGGGATGGCTTGGGGCAGAGCACTTCCCTTCAACATGCACGGCCCCGGGTTTGATCCCCAACACTGCAGATCAAAACGAAACTAAAGTCGGGCGGTGGTGGCGCATGCCTTTAATCCCAGCACTTGGGAGGCAGAGGCAGGTGGATCTCTGTGAGTTCGAGGCCAGCCTGGGCTACAGATTGAGGTTTCAGGAAAGGTGCAAAGCTACACAGAGAAACCCTGTCTCGAAAAACCAAAACCAAAACAAAACAAAAAAACCAACACCAAAACGAAACTAAAAAGCAGTAAGAAACAAGTGACGGCAGCAGGCCTCTGGGCACTGTGAGCAGGGCTGGATTCCAGGCCTGTCCTGGGAAGGCACATCCATTCTTTGGATGGGTGTGAGGAGGCCTGCCAGGCCCTGTCTCTTTTGAAGCTCTGGCCTCCCTCTTGCCCAACCACTCATGCTGGAACACTCTATGACGGTGGGTGCAGAGCCCCTCATAGTTTACACCTTCTCTCCACCCATTCTCCTGGCTGGACTCCCCTGGTAGACTGAGGTGGGCAGGGTTGGGCTTGGCATGGGGTGGGTCTCAGCTCCACTGTCAGTTCCTCAGCCAGTTGGTGTCCTTGTCCACTGTGGAGAATCGGATCAGCTTCAGGCCTGGGGGCTGAGGCTTCCTGTCATCCCAGAGGTACTCCGGGGACAGCACCTTAGACGGTTTGTGCCAGATGAAGCGGCGGTTCAGGTGGCTCTCCTCCTGCCAAGCTGCCATGATGCCGTTTGCTTTGTCCGCCAGGATGGCCATGTGGCAGCCTCTGGTAAACTCATACACCTTGGCCACTCGCCCCCCAAAGACTGCCCCACCATAATAGAAGTCCCCCTCACCGTCTGCCACAAAGGCAGCGGAAACTTGCCTGCGTTCATAAGGGAATTGCTGGCGAGGTACAGCAAAATAGCCTGGGTGAATGGCAGCCACTAAATCCCCCAAGGTCTCGGGACCCCAAGGGTTATGGAAGACCATATCCACATCGAGACAGAAGAGGTAATCCACCTCTTGGTGGGCCCTCTGGGCAATGTGTTTGCTGATGGTCTCCATCCGGCGCATGGAGATCTCCTCCCAATGGGAGTGACCCTGGATGGGGATGATGCTGAGGAGCCGACCGGGGCCCAGCAGGACTCTGGGAACAGCTGAAGGGTCATTGGTAAAGAGGTAGTAGTGTACTTGGTACCCACGCATAAAGAACTCTTCAGCTGACTCCAGGAAGGACCGGATGAAGTAGGTGTACCTGGCAGATGACAGTTCTGTCAACCACTGCTGTCCATCACTGTCCGGGTCCCCAGCATGTGCTGGAGTCCACATCCTACTTCCCCACCTCAAGAAGTCATTCAGGTCTTACCTTGGGGTCCTCATCTATCAACCTCCCACAATCCTTGTCAAAGTTGAATACGTCTCATCTGAAAGCCCTGCTTCAGAGTTTTGGATTAAAATTCATAATTGTTAAAGTCTACACAAATTCTAAAATCTATACTGGGAGACACCTCTGGCCGAAGTGTTTCTAATTAGGGATACTCAGTGTGTGACAACCATGAGATAGATCCTTTATCGTCTGTGTGTCTGTCTGTGTGTGTGTGTGTCTGTGCACACATATGTACCAGAGGTTGAACATCTTCCTCAGTTGCTTGCCACCTTATTTTTTTTTATTTTTTTTATTTTTTGAGACAGGGCCTTAATGAATCTGGACCTTACCAATCTGGCAATGCTGGCCAGGCAGCAAGCCTCAGTGACGTTTCTATCTGCATCCCTGGGGTTGGGATTATAGGCATCAGCTTATGGGGTCTGGCTTTTTTATGTGGGTGCTGGGGATGGAACACAGGCCTTCACGTTTGCACGGAGAGCACTTTACCAACTGAGCTGTCTTCCCCAGTGTCTAATGTGTTGTAGAATATTATTTTAAGGTGTGATACTTTTGTTTATGTTGCATTTGTTTAACTCTGTGAAGCTGAGTTACTGGCCTGTCTAAAACATCTGATGGTCTAATAAAGAGCTGAATGGCCAATAGCAAGACAGGAGAAAGGATAGGCGGGGCCAGCAGACAGAGTATATAGAGGGAGAAATCTGGGAAAGGGGAGAAGAAAAGGGATGAAGGAGTGAAGAGATTGAGCAGCCAGAGAAGCAGGAGGACTCCAGGGGCCAGCCACTCAGCTACACAGCCAGCCATGGGTTAAGAAACAAAGGTGTTTAGGAATGGAAAAGGAAAAGCCCAGAGGCAAAAGGTAGTCAAGCTAAGTTAAGGAAAGCTGGCTAGGGAGGCTGGAGATATGGCTCAGAGGTTAAGAGCACCGGCTGCTCTTCCAGAGGTCCTGAGTTCAATTCCCAGCAATCACATGGTGATTCACAACCATCTACAATGTGTTCCAGCGCCCTCTTCTGGTGTGCAGGAATACATGCAGGCAGTACACTGTATACATAATAAATAAAGCCTAAAACAAACCAACAACACAAAAAACAAAAACAACAACAAAAAAAAAGCTGGCTAGAAACTAAGCCAAGCTAAGGCTGGGCATTCATAATTAAGAATAAGCCTCCATGTGTGATTTATTTGGGAGCTGGGTGGTGGGCCCCCCAAAGAGCAAAAAAAAGAGCAACAACAAACAACATTCTGGCACCCAATATGGGGCCTTATTTCCATGCAGAGCTTTAAAAAGAGTATACGGCCAGACAGTCTCTGCTGGTCATTGGGCCCTTGAGCAGCCAGTACGTTAAGTAGGAACAAAAAACTAAGTAAAAACACCTGCCATAGTGCAAGCATAGGCATTCTAGAACTCAAGGCTGAATGCAGTTCCTAGTCAGACAAACCTCCGCCTGGTAGCAAGTTTTTATGCTTGTCTTTCACAACCCCAGAAGTGGGTGGAGCCAGCTGAGAGGCGTTCATGCAGAGAATCCAGGTGTACCTTATCAGTTTAAAAGTTGGCCTGTGCAGTCAAAAAAGGCTAAAAGATACGCAAAAAGAGATCCAGACGGAAAAACCTCTAAACAGGTTCCAGTGTGTTTTACAATGTGTGTAGGCTTAAGAAAAAGGGTCTGGATGGTCATAGAAAGAAATAGTTTAAAAATAACAAGGTCTTTAAAGACAGTAAAAGAAAAAAAGCCACATAAGATGGGAAATACACAGCGAGTCTGGGTCCTGTATGGTATTGTGTTAATTTTGAATTTTTTGATTGTTGAAAAGCAAAGGACAGCTGCTAAGAGACCTGGAATTGAAAGAGGGACTGTTGAAATAAATCAGCCTATGCACTTTAGGAATGCCTTAACTTTTAAGAAGTCAAAAAAGAATTTTGTTGTTTGTTTTTGCTCTTTTTTTTTTTTTTCTCTTTGGGGGGCCCACCACCCAGCTCCCAAATAAATCACACATGGAGGCTTATTCTTAATTATGAATGCCCAGCCTTAGCTTGGCTTAGTTTCTAGCCAGCTTTTCTTAACTTAGCCTGACTACCTTTTGCCTCTGGGCTTTTCCTTTTCTATTCCTAAACAACTTTCTTTGTTTCTTACTCCATGGCTGACCGTGTAGCTGAGCGGCTGGCCCCTGGAGTCCCCCTCCTTCTCTGGCTGCTCAATCTCTTCACTCCTCCATCTCTTTTCTTCTCCCCCTTTCTAGATTTCTCCCTCTATATTCCCTCTGCCTGCCAGCCCTACCTATCCTTTCTCCTGTCTTGCTATTGGCCAGTTCTTTATTAGACTATCAGGTGTTTTAGACAGGCCCAGTAACACAGCTAAACAAATGCAACATAAACAAAAGTATCACATCTTAAAATAATATTCTATGACACTAATGTGCTTCCTTAACATTTTTAAAAAACATTTATTTATTTGTTTATTTATTTGTTATGTGTGCATGCCATGCAATGTGCCTGTGGAGGTCAGAGAACAACTTTCAGGAGTCAGCTCTCTCCTTCCACCATGAATGGGTTCCAGGGATCAAACAGGTCAACAGGTTTAGAGGCAAGAGCATTTACTAATGCCAGACAGTGTTGTAGGTATCCCATGATCTTTGATCTTACCATTAACGATTTGCTTAGAAAGGTGACCATTTTATATGCACAAATACTGAATACCAGGAGGATGAAAGTCGCTGAGGAGCAAACATGGGACAGAATCTAGGGGAGGTGATGCTAAATGCTGGGGACATATAGCACAGTGGATGACATGGCTCCATCCCTAAGACAAGGAGTCACCTGACCTCTGAGGTCCAGTTGTTATCTGGCCAGTACTTTAAGTCCTAGGGCCCAATCATGGTCTCAGGTGGGCTTAAAGAGAAGGTCAGGTAGGGACCAGGGGGACAGGGAGGACAAAGTCTCTCTCCATACTCCTCACCTAGGCTTCTCGTGCCTTACATCAGAAAGCTCTCCCACAACACTGCACAGCACTTGGCCAGGCTGGCCTCTCCCTAGACCAGAAAGCCCAGTGGCTCCAGGAGACCCAGCCCCACCTGTCTAATCCACTACTCACTTTCCCACGGCGAACACGGTGACTCCAATGGTCAGGTTCAATGGCCGGTACATATTCTGCAGAAGCTCTGGGTCGAAGGTTCCCTCGGAGATGATGGGTGCCAACCAGGGAGTAAGTGTCAGCAGCTCTGTGGGCCTGGCATGAGGGAGACTCAGGCCATGGAAGCCTCCCTGTTCAGAAGCCTGGGTAGCATCTTGGCCATGTTGCTGGGCCTCAGTTTCCCCATATGAAAGTGGGGATAATAACAGCTATCTCGTGCTAGGGCTGGGAAGTCTAGGAGTTGGTATGGACACAGTGTTTAGAGCAGCAGTTCTCAACCTGTGGGTCGTGACCCCTTTGGGGTTGGGGGTTACATATCAGATATTTACATTATGATTCTTAACAGTAGCAAAATTACAGTTATGAAGTAGCAACGAAATAATTCTATGGTTTGGGGTCACCACAACATGAGGAATTGTAGTAAAAGGCTGTAGCATTAGGAAGGTTGAGAACCACTGCTCTAGAGGGTCCTAGCACTCCCACTGCAGACCAGGGGGTGCCCATAAGGTGACAGAATATGCCACTGGGGACAAGCCCCTATTCAAGGCATGCACCACAGTATCACTGTCTACTATTCCAGCCGCCTACAAAGTAGGTAATATTATAATCTCCTCAAAAGGTAAAGCTCAGAGCAGATGGCCATTGCCTAAGGTCACATGGCTAGTGACAGGTGGAGCTCAGCTCCCTGACACTCTGGGGCCCAGGGCCCCTTTACTACTGGTACCTCCACCATCCTCCAGCCTCACGGGATCTCTCTGGTTCCCCTCCCTGCCGCGGCCAGGTCACTTCCTGACACCTACCTGTGTTTTAGCAGCTTAGGCTGAGGGTACTGCAACCTGTAATCAAGAAGGGCCCGTGTGAGGAAGGCAGCCCCCATTCCTGGAGCCAGAATCTAGGGAGAGATGGTATACTTACTGTGTCACGGGCTGGAACACCTTCTCCAGCCTGAACTGCAGTTTCGTGTTGCTGGTGACAAAGACGAGAGAGTGGGGTTTGTTCAGGACATTTCGGCTTAAACATGAAGATTAAGAAAAAAAGGCACTCGGGAAAAAGTAAAACACACCAGAGATGATGCATGTGGGCTCAAGGGAAGGTTACCTTACCTTTTCTTTGAGACAGGGTCTCTTGCTGGCTTGGAACTTGCCTAATAGGTTAGGCTGGCTAGCAGTAAGCCCTAGAGATGGACCTGTCTCCACCTCCTCAGCATGGGGACTATAAGGGAGTACATACCACCAAAGCCGCCGTTTTCAGATTTTGGAGATCAAACTTGCAAGGAAAGCACCTGACTGACTGAGGCCTCTCACCGGCCCTATCTTAATCATTTTTAAGTGCACAGCTCACTGGCATGGTTGCACAACCAGCACTGTGTCAAGAATGTTTTCTTAAGCTGGGTGTTGGTGGCGCATGCCTTTAATCCCAGCACTCAGGAGGCAGAGGCAGGCGGATCTCTGGGAGTTCGAGGCCAGCCTGGGCTACAGAGCAAGTTCCAGGAAAGGTGCAAAGCTACACAGAGAAACCCTGTCTCGAAAAACCAAAAAAAAAAAAAAAAAAAAAAAAAAAAAGAAATAATGTTTTCTTACTCCTTGCCTCAAGATTTGGATCAATGAATTGCCACTCCAGAGACTCCTGCTGCTGCTGCCTGTGGATCAAGTTGTAGAACTCTCAGCTCCTCCAGCACCATGTCTGCCTGCATGCTGCCATGCTTCCCGCTATGAGGATGATGGACTAAACCTCTGAAGCTCACTCGGAGAAGGAGCCATCTCTGTGGGACTCGGCCAGAACAGACCTGAACATTCTGCCCAAGGCCAATCCAGGGCCCAGCTGCCGATCCTATTAAGCCCAACAACTTGGACGTATTGGTGAGATTGCCCTACTGATCAACCTGTTCAGCTGAGGTCCATTCGGGAGAGGTTTCAGAAGCCTACAGCCTGCAGTCTGAGGAAACAAGATCAGCTGAGGAGTTGGCGGGCAAGCAAAACACGACCCGAGAACGCAAGAGAAGGAGCCATCCAGTCACTGAACCAGGTCACAAACAAACAACAACAACAAAAACCAGCCCCTCTGAACCCAATAACCACCGGAGTCATAAGCCCACCCTACACCAACTGGGAACAGCCATTGGAGCCCCAGGGACTGGACAGTGGCCTCTTTCCCTGCCCCCTCACCAAGAAAACCATTCCATGCGACACCAACAACCACTGGAGCCATAAGCACACCCCGCACCAATTGGGAACAACTGCTCCCTGAGACAGAACTCACTAACACTGATTGGACTAAGCTGCTCCAGGAGAAACAGAGCCCAACAGCACCTATTTGACCAAGAACTCCTAGTGGACCAAGACTAACAATTAGAACAAGAGAGGCACCTTCAGACACAGACACCGCCTACACCGAGCGGAGGAAGAGATGTGTAGACAAAATACAGTGCAAAAATACAGGCAACAACATAAACACCTATATGACAACATCAGAACCTAGTGATTCTACACCTGCAAGACCTGAACATACGAAGGCAGAAGAAGCAGAAAAAAAATCAATCCTAAAAATGACTTTAAGAAGATAGAGGCCCTTAAAGAGGAAATGAAAAACTCCCCTAAAGAGGAAATAAAAAATTCCCTTAAAAATGAGACCACGGATGACAACCCAGACTATTATACCCAGCAAAACTCTCAATCACCATAGACGGAGTAAACAAAATATTCCATGATAAAACCAGATTTAAACAATATCTATCCACAAATCCAGCCCTACAGAAAGCACTAGAAGGAAAAATCCAATCTAAGGAAATTAAACACAGCCATGAAAACTCAGGCAATAGATAATCCCACACCAACAAATACCAAAGAAGGGAAACACACACTACCACAAAAAAAAACAGGAATTAACAATCACTGGTCATTAACATCCATCAATATCAATGGTCTCAACTCACCTATGAAAAGACACAGACTAACAGAATGGATACGAAAACAGGATCCATCCTTCTGCTACATACAAGAAATATACCTAAACTTCAGAGACAGACACTACCTCAGAGAAAAAGGCTTTCCAATCAAATGGACTTAAGAAGCAAGCTGGTGTAGTTATCCTAATATCTAATAAAATAGACTTCACACTAAAATCAATCAAAAGAGATCAGGAAGGACATTACATATTTATGACAGGGAAAATCCACCAAGATGAAGTCTTAATTCTGAACATTTATGCCCCAAATACAAAGGCACCCACATTTGTAAAAGAAACATTACTAAAGCTTAAATTGCACATCAAACCCCACACACTAGTAATGGGAGATTTCAACACACCACTCTCACCAAAGGACAGATCTACTAGACTAAAACTTAACAGAGAAATAAAGGACCTAACAGATGTTATGACTCAAATCGACTTAATAGATATCTACAGAACATCCCACCCTAACACAAAAAAATATACCTTCTTCTTAGCACCCCATGGAACTTTCTCAAAAATTGACCACATGCTCAGTCACAAAGCAAATCTGAACAGATACAAAAACATTAGAATAACCTCCTGTATCTTATTGGACCACTATGCCTTAAAGTTAGATTTCAACAACAACAAAAAGTATAGAAAGCCTACAATCTCATGGAAACTGAATAATGCCCACCTGAAGCACCAATGGGTCAAGGAAGAAATAAATAAATAAATTAAAGATTTCCTAGAATTCAATGAAAATGAAAGTACAACATACCCAGACTTATGGGACACTATGAAAGCAGTGCTAAGAGGAAAATTCGTAGCTCTAGATGCACACATAAAGAAGATGGAGAAATCTCACACTAGTGACTTAACAGCACACCTGAAAGCTCTAGAACAAAAAGAACGTTTTCGTTGTCACTCTAAACTTGGATCCATCAAACAGTAGCTCCCTGGGGGCCTGCCCATGGAGACCCAGCCATCACTCTGCTTCTGACTCTATGAATTTGGTACTTCCTCTTGAAGTAGAATAAGGTGGAAAAGACCAGTTATTAGATTCTGATTTATAGATTTATTTAGTGATTTACTTAAGCACTGCTTGTACCATCTATTTGCCGAGCATGACTTCACTTGCTACCTAAAAGGCTACCTGAAACACAATGACCTGGAGAAATAATCAGAACACTGGGCTGTTGCCTTAACCACCTGCTGACTGCCACACATGCTTCTATAAAATCCTTCTTGCTTGCCCAGCCTGCCTTGTGGTTTTGGAGTATACAATGAGAAGAATACAAAGTGGGTCTGGGACAGAAGTGTTTCAGGGGCTGTCCTGGCTTCGGTCCCCTGGAGGCATCTCCTCTCTTCCACTCTCATTGGTGTTGGAGCGCTTATTCCAGAAAGATCTTCGCAACACTCTTGGGTGAACCTGTATAGTATCTGTCCCTTCATGATTTGCCTCTACTCTTTAATTGCCATTCTCAGAACTCCGTTTGCTGGGTCCCTCTGCTCAGAAAATGAAGGGCTTCTGAGGCGGCAGTCAGAATCAGGAAGAGGACGCTGCACCAGAACCCAGCATACTTTGCAGCCTGACAGTGATTTCATTTTTCCTACGAGTCCAGACATGCTCTAGCTACAGTGGGGAATGACATACAAGAATACAGACGCTAAGGCTGGGAGCACAGCTCAGGGAAAGAGAGCCTGTCTACCATACAGGCTGTTAGCCTAGCACACACTTGTCAAAAGAGAACTTCCTATTTCTAAGCATCTAAAGGCAATAAAATGGAGGTAAAGATGAGCCTGGCATGGTGGTACAGGTCTATGATCTCAGCACTCAGGAGTAAAGGCAAAAAATCAGGAGCTCAAAGCCATCCTCAGATGTATAGAGTTCAGGGCCAATGTGGTTAGTTTTTTGGTCATCTTAACACAATCGAGGTTGTCTTGGAACAGGGAACCTCAGCTGAGAGAATGCCTCCATCAGATTGGTCTATAGGTAAGTCTAAGGGGGCTTTTTCCTGATTAATGATTGATTAATCACTGGGTAGATGATCCTGGATGGTATAAGAAAGCAGGCTGAACAGTGGTGGCACACACTTTTAGTCTCAGCACTTGGGAGGCAGAGGCAGGTGGAGCTCTCTGAACTTGAGGCCAGCCTGGGCTACAGAGTTCCAGGACAGCCAGGACTACGTAGTGAGACTCTCTCTTGAAAAAGAAAGAAAAGCCCCTGGCAGTGGGACCAGGATTTATCCCAGGTGCATGAACTGCCTTTTTGGAGCCCATTTCCTATGGTGGGACACCTTGCTCAGCCTTGATGCAGGGGGGTAGGGGCTTGGTCCTGCCTCGACTTGATATGCTAGGCTTTGTTGACTCCCATGGGAGGCCCTACCCTCTCTGAGGAATGGAGTGGGGGGTGGGGTGGGGAGGGATGGAAGGGTGGGAGGGAAGGAGAACTGTGGTTGGTATATAAGATGAAAAAATAATTAATTAAAAAAAAAGGAAAAAGAAAGCAAGCAAGCAAACAACCAGGCTGAGCAAGCCATGAGGAACAAGCCAGTAACAGTGTTCCTCTACGGCCCCTGTTTCAGTTCCTGACTCCAGGTTCCTGCCTCCCCTTTCATGATGGACTATGATAGGGACATGTAAGCCAATAAACCCTTTCTTCCCCAAGCTGCTTTTGTTCATGATGTTTTGTTTTGGTTTTTCAAGACAGAGTTTCTCTGTGTGACAGCTCTGGTTATCCTGGAACTTGCTTTGTAGACCAAGCTGGCCTCGAACTCACAGAGATCCTCCTGCCTCTGCCTCCTGAGTACTGGGATTAAAGGTGTGCGCCACCACCTTCTGGCTGGTTTTATTACAGGAATAGATAGAAACCTAAGTAGGACAGTGTGGTGGTTTGAATAAGAATGGCCCCTATCGGGTCATATAAGTGTGGCCTTGTTGGAGGAAGTGTGTCAGTGGGGGTGGGCTTTAAGGTTTCAAAATCCCATGCTAGGCCCAGTCTCTCTTCCTACAGATCAAGATGTAGAACTCTCAGCACCGTGACTATTTGCACTCTGCCAAGCTCCCCACCAGAATGGTAATGAACTAACCTCTGAAGCTGTAAGCGAGAACCCCAATTACATACTTTCTTTTTTCTGCCTTGGCCACGGTGTCTCTTCACAGCAACACAACAGTGACTAAGACAGACACTCTAGCTACATAAGACCCTGTATAGGAGCTGGAGAGATGGCTCAGTGGTTAAAGAGAATTGGCTGCTCTTCCAGAGGACCTGGGTTCAATGGTGGTTCACAACCACCTGCAACTCCAGTTCCAGGGGATCTGACACCTTCTTCTGGCCTTGGGGGGCACCAAGCACATGGTACATAGACATGCATGTAGGCAGAACACCCATACACATTAAAAAATAATAATAGCTGGACAGTAGTGGTGCATGCTTTTAATCCCAGCACTTGGGAAGCAGAGGCAGGTGGATCTCTGTGAGTTTGAGACCAGCCTAGTGAGTTTGAGATCAGCCTGGTGAGTTTAGACCAGTCTGGCCTACAAAGTAAGTTCCAGGACAGCTAGGAATACATAGAGAAACCCTGTCTCAAAAAACAAAAATAAATAATTATAATTATTATAATAATAAAAGCCAGATTTGGTAGTACACACTTTTTTTTTTTTTTTTTTTTTTTTTTTTTTTTGGTTTTTTGAGACAGGGTTTCTCTGTGTAGCTTTGCGCCTTTCCTGGATCTCACTCTGTAGACCAGGCTGGCCTCGAACTCAGGTAGTACACACTTTTAATCCCAACATTCAGGAGGCTGGATCTCTGTAAATTCAAGGCCAGCCAGGTTGATTTAGAGAGTTCTAGGACAGGTAGGGATTAAGACAAAGAGACCAAAAAAATATACACACATATATACTCTGTCTCTCACCATACAATGTCCTGGTCTGTCCTGGGACCTTGCCAGCAAGAAAGTCAACAAATCCAGCACATGCAGCTTCTTGACCTTGGGCCAGAACTGTGGTACCCTGTTATAAACATCTGAATAATGACTAAAACACTACTATATTTTGTTTTTTTAATAAAAATGTGTTATGCCAGGTGGTGGTGGCTGCAGACCTTTAATCTCAGCACTCAGGAGGCAGAGGCGGGTTGATCTTTGAGTTCAAGGCCAGTCTGGTCTACAGAGCAAATTCTAGTGTCAAAAAAACCAATGAATAAATAAATAAAATAAAACATGCATGTTATCAAATGCTTAATTTGTCTTTAGCTGCTATGAAACACAAAAGTTCAAAAGGCCCATCTTTTCACTCTTAGCTGACAAACAGGTTCACCAAGTGGGGAAGGCTTTAGCCTGATGCCACTCAGGTCCCTTCAGACACACAAAATGGAGCAAGAGGTTCCTTCCTAATGGGACTGTTTTGGACCACCTTCTGTGCACCAGGACACCAAGCTATCATACACAGCAGTCAGGAAAGGCATCTCTACCATCCCATCTCACAGGCACAGCACGCAACACGCAAGACCCATCGCTGTGCAAGCATGTCTAAATCCGAAGCATGCTGAGGGCAGCAGGAGGCTTGAAGGCTGAAATCTCAGGTTCACTGAATGTCTGTGGCAGCTGTAAGCAGCCCTCAGACAATGTCATCCTAAAAGCTTTCCTGTCTCTCCAAATATGGTCAGCCCACACTGCCCCCTGTGGTGATATATTGTGTACCCTAATAAACTTGCCTGAGGATCAGAGAACAGAGCCAGTCACTAGATTAGACATAGAAGCCAGACAGTGGTGGCACACACCTTTAATCCCATCACTTGGGAGACAGAGATCCATCTGTATTTCTGTGAGTTCAAGGCCACACTAGGCTACATGAGATTGATCCAGTATAGGAGAGAAACAGAGCCAGGCAGTGGTGGCACACACCTTTAATCCCAGTACTTGAGATCTCATGCCTTTACTTGGGAAGCACACATGTCTTTAATCTCAGGAAGCAATATGGCAGGGCAGAGAAAGGTATATAAGGCGTGAGGAAACAGGAAGTCTCTCTTTAGACTGAGGATTTTGCAGAGGTAAGAATAGTGGCTGGCTGTTCTGCATTTCTGATCTTTCAGCTTTCGCCCTGATATCTGGCTCTGGGTTTTTTATTAAAAGACCATCTAAGATTTGAACAACAGCCCCCAAACACTCTAGCCCCATACTTACAACAGCTCTGGGCAGGGGAGGTAATAAGGCACGTAGGAGACCAGCAGCCAGTCCCTGACATATCCCCTAGAAAGAGAAAGTACCTGTTAACGCCACACTGTCTTAGAGGCTGCCATGGTGCACTTTATCAGGAGCACAGACCTTCAGTGGTGCATTTGGGAGGAAGCCCTGTCACCCTAGGGCTGTTGACAGCCTGTATCCAGCACAGGGCCTCGTGGGCAGTTGTCCATGTGGGTATTCATGGCACGGCTAGTCCTTGATGCCAGGCCCCACACACAAGCAGTAAGGAGACATGCAGGGCCAGTGGCCCCCCACAAGGCCATCAGGAGGGGTGACTTAGGAGCATGAGCAGGGTTCCTTATCAACATGGTTGAACTGTCTAGGCAGAAAACATGGTAAATTAAAGGCTAGGAAGCTAAATCAAGGCAAAACACAAAAGCCAAAACTAATCTGGTGGGGACTGGAGGATCCTGAGTCCCGAGAGGTTGATGGGACCTGTATGAGTATCAAGGTTTAGGGGTGACATGCAGAGGCAGTGAGGAAAGCTGTGAAGGGCAGGGAAAAGACTCCAAAAGGAAACTCACCACAAGATCCAGAGACCTGTGCTAGTGAGCAGGCAGAATGCCAGGCCCAGGGCCAGTCTTCGGCGGGCCATCACCGGGTGCTGAACAGAAGCTAGCCCTAGGACCTTGGCCAATCAGACACTTCCCTCCCAGGTCACTCAGGCTCCAAGTCAGTCTCTCTTGAGGTCTCAGAAACTCCTGCAAAGAAATTCTCCAATTATTTTCCTCCTTCAGTTGACCACAGGCTAAGGGACAATGCGTCGGAGCATAGGTCTAAGGCCCAGGTTCGAACCTGACAATAAAGAAACCCTTGTGTGCTTGCATCAGAAACCGGCTCCTTGGTGGTCTCTGGGGGTTTCGATGAGGCGGGTACAACAACCTCAGTTCTTGGAATTTTTCCTGAAACAATTCCTGGCCACCTGGGGGAGGCGGGGCCTGGGCTCTGTAGGATACAGCAGAAAGCACCCAGCCTCTTCCTCTCAAACATCTCGTGCCTCGTGGTTCTCCACCGCCAAAGGGTTAGGGGAAGACATGATGAAGCTACGGGCCACAGAGAGTGAGGTGGACCCGACATCGGGGAAAGCTCCCAGGTCAGGGGTCATGGGGGTTAGGGCTCTGCGCACTCCGTTGTCCCTGCAAACCCGTCCCCTCACTCGCCCTCTGGGACCTCAGTTTCCCTATCCAGCTCTCCACTTCTCGCCTTACTAGCCTCGGACTCATGCTGGACAGAACTGCTTCGCAGACCTAAGTCCAGGTGCAAACCCTGCAAGTCCAAGAGGCGATACAATTCCAGGAGACTGGGGCTGAGACGCGCACCTGAACTTTACCCTGTGCTGGCTCCAGGGCCTCCACCTCCTCCTCAGCGGCTGCGGCGGGGTGCGGTGCAAGGACCGGGTGGGGCAGAGCAGGGCTCAGCGAGACTG
>CABHPR010114261.1:0-21772 GCA_902168415.1 Peromyscus melanophrys | reverse complement strand
ATGTGGCAAGCACTTATCCACTGAACCACTTCTCCAGCCCACACATAGTTTCTGTGAACAAATTACCTACTTTTTGGAGTATCTACTCAGAACTACAGCTGTTGGCTCAATAGGGTACGTATACGTTCCGTTTTAACTGAGTTTTCCAAATATTTTCCTAAAGTAGCTACACCAGTCTGCACCCCCACTAGCTGATTTGAAAGCTCCATAAATAATTCAACACTTGGTAATTATCCTAGAGTAAAAGTTAGAATGTATAATTCATCGTTCAACTCAGTATGAATGTTTTTTTGTAAATGGCCCCTAATGAAGATTATGATTATCATTTATGTAAACAAATCATCAGGTTGATGATGGTGCTAATGAAGCAGGTACATTTTGTTTGCTTATTATCAATGAATATTAAAGAGTTGATGGAGTTTTTTGCCCAAACCAAATTAGTAGTTTCTCTTTGTTGAATATTTGGACATAAATATCCCGTAAATGATCGTAGTAAGTGCTCACTCATTCAGGTAAAAAATAAACAAAACCCTAATTCCTAAGTAAAAATTATTTTCTGCTGAGCTGATTAATTCCTGCTTTTATTTCACTACAAACTATACAGTTAAATTTTTACAGAATTGAAATCATAATATGTAAATTAAACAGGTAAAGGATGGGAACGGACACCACAATTGAGAGTGTTTAAAGGCAGTGAAAATTCTCAAAAGGTTGCTATAGAGATGGGTGTGTGTCAATGCTAAACCCAGAGAATCTACAGATGCAACACACACCAAGAGTGAGCCCTGGTGTAGACCATAACCCTTGTAATGTTAATATGTCAATGTAGGTTCATCAACTGTGGCAAACATGCTACTCTCATAGTAGACCTGACCACAAGGGAGACTGTATGTGGGTGGGGGTGGGGGGTTCTAAGAGAAATCTGTCTTTTCGCCCAATATTTCACGAAGAAAAAAAACCAGACTTTTTTTTAAGACTTTAGAATAAAAATTAGGCCATCCAGTTCTGAAACATCAGGAGTCTAGTCTCTTACTCTGGAATTACACGGGTCAGTATTTCCAGGTTGAACCTTTATGTATTGTTGTGACCTTTACGTGTACTCACTCTGGGGTTGAGCTAGCAAAGTGCATTCCCCTGGTCTGTTTATCTGTTTCTCTTGGTGTGCACGTGAACTGGTGGAGACCGGATGGCTACTTTCAGCCAACATGAACAGTGAATGAAGGAGAAAAATTATAATTTTCCAATTCAAAAAAGCTTCAAAGAATGTCTTCGGCTTCCCAGATGGTGACATCAGGAATGGTTGCTACCTCCTTTTCTGTCTGTTTATAACTTCCAAATGGTCATTGGGAAGAGGTTATTTTATAATGAAAGGTTTTGTTAGGTCTCTGATCTCTAAAAGTACAAAGATAATTTCGTATTGTCTGCTTGCATTACTAAAACCTATACATGACAGGTGTCAGATCTCTGATAAAACCTGGATCTGGGAGGTATCAATTCCCCTGTGAGGTATCTACACAGTAGCGTGGGGTTGCGTCTTGAGGCAACCACTGGGTGCCACATTTTCTCAATGAGTCTGAGTTGTTGTTACCCATGTTGTTACCCAATGAGTCTGGTCTCACTGTTCCCTCGCACAAAGCATATTATCTCATCAAACACACATCTTGTGACAAATCAAAGCGCGACTCACTGGCATCCAATCACTCATACATCGCGACAGTTGCAAAACGACATGAAGGTGGAGCAGCTGAGGCATATGGTTCCATGACAAATGGAAGTTTTGCAGAGCAAACATGCTAGTAGTCTCTCACACTGGGCTCAGGTAGAGACTCACAAGCTCAGTGTCACTCAGTGTAGACCTGGGGTGGCATTTCTTCAGATTCTCAAAATTGCAATATATGATGCATGTTACCTACATGCACACACAGAGAAGGAGGGGTCTGCTTTTGACTCAGGCACCCCTTCAAGGTGTTTTCAAGACCGTTAAGATTCACCAGGAAAAGCTGAAGCTCTCATTAGGCTATCAAGCTAAAATCAACTATGTATTTCCAAGTTCAAGATCTCTGTTTTGTTCCTTCGTTCTCAATGGGGATCCGGAGGCACAAGTTTTTGTCTGAGGGAGTAATGATGTGTGTGCGGTTCTTCTTCACAACCAGTTAGCTTACTGTCAGTATTCAGAGGAAAATATTTCATGGGTTTACATGTCCTAAAATCTATGACAAACGAGAAGACTCTGCTGGTATAAAATAATATAAAAACTGTAACTACAGTGGATGTTCCCGAGTGCCAGTGGTTGTATATTATGCATGCATGACGATTCTGTGTGGTAGGGAAATGCTGCTATTTGCTTCAACAGGTTTGATCTTTCATCTGCAGCTTCCCTACCTTCAGAATAGATTTTGATGTTAACAAAAGAAACTAACACAGCGAAGTCCTGCTGGGAACTTCGAAAACAAAGAAGTATGATTGGGGTAAATAGAAGTGGGGAAAGAGTTGAGGGCCGTGTGCAGTCAAGGTCTGCTGAGTTCAGAAGAGCTGAAAGGTCACTCAGGGACGGGACCCTTGTGGAGAACTTTGCTCTGAAAGGAAGAGACAAGCCCGTCTTTGTTCAGACTCTGTCATCTCATTTACTTTACTTACAGCAAAGTAAAATGTGCTGTGATCCCTTCCAGCAAGCCACTCGTTTTCAAGTAGAAAGGTTTTCGCATGTCCATTTTTAAAGTAAACCAGAACATTGGAAGTGATTCCAACGCTTCTCGAGAATACTGTGTCTAACACCGGTAGATTATCACT
Organism: Peromyscus melanophrys; assembly: GCA_902168415.1. Taxonomy (NCBI): domain Eukaryota; kingdom Metazoa; phylum Chordata; class Mammalia; order Rodentia; family Cricetidae; genus Peromyscus; species Peromyscus melanophrys. The sequence goes on along the minus strand of CABHPR010114261.1, from coordinate 18,982 downwards.
GTGATCCTAAATAGAGGTGTCAAATGGCAATAATACATTAAAATGTCTCATGCATAAAGTAAGAATAACATTGGAGGGGTTTTTTTTTCATATTTTCCTTGCAATCTATGCCTAATTATTCCAGAGCTTAAATTCAGCAGCTGAGTGAGCTGACAAGGATGGACGTGTCCAGCAGAAATAGATACTGTGTGTGTGCCCAGGGTGTGTACTCACGTAGGCATCAAAAACACAACAGGGGGCGAAACTTTACATTTAGATTCCAATAGGGTATGGCGATGGGGTGAAGGGACATTAAGCAATAAAGTAATTTAGAACTATACCACTTAGGAGGTGGGATGGCCAAGAGTCCATCTTATCTGTGAGGGACACACTCAAGACATCTTAAGAGATGTCCAAAAGTTAAGATAATGCTGAACCTCATGTACACACTATGCTATTTCCTATACAATCCTAAGACAAAGCTTAACTCTTACAGGAGACTTTCCCAGAGACTAACAATAGCTAGTGATAAAATAGAGAGGTTTTGACAAGAAGCGGTAATAAAATTGCCAGCATCACTTCTTTCATGCTTCGGGGCCATTATTAAGTAAACGTAGTGTTCTTTGGCTACATGTACCGTGACACCTCCAGGGTCTGCCTGACGGGTCCCCAGGCCAACATCTGATATATAAATTATGGGTCGTGCTCTATCAGGAAAGCCCAACGGCTGGGAGAAGCAGCCTTTCCTTTAGGTCGCTGTCAGTGAAAGGCGACTGAAAACATTGCAATCCCAGACCATCAGTTTGGGAACTGCTAAGGTCGTTCTCTGAGGGAGTCAGACCTGCAGCATAGGACCTGGGTCAGATGCGGCGGCGTCCTCTCTGTAAACGGGTGTGAGGGCGGGTACCCTGCCGTTTGCTTCCTATTGGACGTTTTAGGGCAGCTGTCCAGAACTGACTTTCTTTCTTTCTTTCTTTCTTTCTTTCTTTCTTTCTTTCTTTCTTTCTTTCTTTCTTTCTTTCTTTCTTTCTTTCTTTGTTTTTTGAGACAGGGTTTCTCTGTGTAGCTTTGTGCCTTTCCTGGAACTCGCTCTGTAGACCAGGCTGGCCTCGAACTCACAGAGATCCACCTGCCTCTGCCTCCCGAGTGCTGGGATTAAAGGCGTGCGCCACCACCACCTGGCCAGAACTGACTTTCTTAATAGTTAATAATTCTCGATTTTATATGACCCTGAATGATTCCAGTTTATCTATTTTCCTTAAAAGGAAAAGAAACAACCAAAACCAAAACAAACAAACAAAACAACAACAACAAAAAAAAAAAAAACACAGAAAGCCAAGCCCACACCATCCTGACACTGTAAGAGGCTCTTGATAGAATAGAAACTGGGATCAAGTGACTAACGAGGTTGTGGAAGAGAGGACAAAGACTAAATCCCAGGCCAAGAGACCAAGAAGAGAGAACCTGAATTCTTCAGGAACACGGTTTTAGAAACACTGAAGTGAGCATAGATTCATAATGAAACAAAGAACACGTGTGTGGGGGGGTGTATCTGTGATGTGTGTGTGTTGTGTGTATTTTGTGTGTGTGTGTGTCTGTATGTTGTGTGTGTATGTGGTGTGTGTGTGTGTGTGTGTGTGATCTGTGATGTGTGTGTTTCATGCGTGTATGGTTGTGTGTGTGTGTGGTGTGTGAGTAGTATACACACACACACACCACATGTGCGTGTGTGTGTGTGTGTGATGTGTCTGTGTGTGTGGTGTGTGTTTCTGAAGAAAACTTTGAACAGAAGTGTCTGTGACAAGGAACTAACGCAGGTTCTTTGGCATGCAATCACACTCAAAATCTTCCTTGGCTCATTAGAGAGCAAACGGCCTCGCAGATCAGAGATAAATAAGGTCGCGGATTCCTCAGGCCTGAAATGTTGCCACCATCTGGTTGGAGTTTATGGCCACACTCTTAGAAGCAATGCTGAAGTTTCAAGTTTCCTCTTTGATATGAAGAACTTCAAGTCTAGAAGCTCCAACAGGTACCGGCCACGCAACAAAAGCAATGAGTTCTTATGCAAAGCAAAAGCCCTTGTCCGGAACAATGTCACGCGGTATTTAGGCTGTTTCATAAAACTCAGTAGGCAACACTCCTCAGCTCACTCTCAACCGAGTGTGTTTAACACACTGTTCCATGAGGAAGAACCCCCGGCTGTTCCAGAGCTAAAAGAAAAAGATAGATTGAGAAGAGAAAACAACCCTGGTGGGGAAATTATGAAGACAGTGTTTAACTATTAAAATGTCCCATTATAGTCTACAGTAGCCGCAGAGTGTTTTTCTAGAAAAAGTAGTTGAACCTGTAAGGGAGGTGGGGGAGGTTCTCTTGTATGAAAAGTTCAAATATTTATTGTGCCTTGAGGGACTATCTATGCATGAAATAAACAAGATCTGACTTTCATGACATTTATATTGTACTAGTAGAGTTTAAAAAATTAGACAAATACAAGCTTGGTATTAGATAGTAATAAAAACAGTATAGAAAAACAGAGCAGGAGAAGGGGCAGAGGATAGCAAGATGGGAAAAGGGTCTCTAAGAAGGCTTTCCAGATAGACAGCATGACAAAGGATGGGACTAGCCAGGGAGCCAGACATGGACATGGATGATAGCAGAAGGAACAGTAGGAAAGGGGGAATCCGTAGGAAAGGGGGAATCCAGAGATGCAGATGGGCAGGATCACGAAGAGCCCTCCAGACCACTCCTTCTCACACTGTAACCTGTGCATGATCATGTGAGGGAACTGCTGACGTGCTGGCTCTGCTTCACTAAGTTTGAGGCAAGGTCCAAGATTCTGTATCTCTAACAAGATCCTCATGATCTGATACTACCGGTCCCCAGAATATATTTTGATTAGCAAGTCCCTACGGCGTGTTGTAGCATTCGGGCTCTGTTCTAAGTGCAGTGTTCAGAAGAGGGAACAGCAGGACTTATCTTCTGAAGCAATCACACTTGCTCCTAAGTGGAAAATGGATTCCATGTGGGCACTGGGAAGGAACAGTGATATTAGTCTCAGCAGGAAATTAGTGGTTTGGACTCAGAAGATGGTAGTAGTGTGGTGAGGAGCTTGGATTCGGGCACGCTTTTGAAGGCATTGCTGATAATTCTTGTTGTTAAATGAGAGATGTGATGAACACAGGAAAAGAGAAAGCCATAAATTTTTGGCTTAAGCAAAAGAAGGGTACAAGGGGCAGAGGATGCTATGGTAACAGAGGAGGTGGATGTCGTGCATTGAATTATGCCCCCTTGAGATTCACTAATTAAAGTCCTGATCCCAGTACCCTACAATGAATCCTATTTGGAAATAATGTCTATTGCAGGTACTTAAGTTAAAGTTGGAGCCTTTGGAGTAGACCCTCAACCAGTGTGATCAGTGTCCTTCATGGAAATGTGGGCCCACCGAGGCATACAGTCATCCCTCAGTATTCTTGGGGTATTGATCCCATGACCCCGAGGATACTAAAATCCACGTACGCGCAAGCCCCTTACATAAAACAATGTAGTGTTTGCGCAATACTCACTTTGTACTTTAAATCATTTCTGTATTGTTTCTAATACATAGTTCAATGTAAGCATTGCAAGAATAGCTGTTCTTCCTCTTGTGTAGAAATGACAGGGAAAAAAAGGTGAATCCATGCTTGGTACAGACTCATTTTTTTCCTAATACTTTTGATCCAAAGGTGCGGAGGAGCCCTGTACAATAGTTGGAGTTGTTGCTTTTTTTTTTTTTTTTTGGTAGAGCTTTTCAAACGAGGGGACTTCAGTGATCTGGCAAAGGAGTGCCTTGGGGAGAGAGAACAGCATGCGGGCATGTATGGATGTAGTGTTAAAGAGATCAATGGAGCCAGGTCACGTGGTACAGGTTCTTACTCCCAGTTACTCTGGAGACTGAGGGAGACAAGTTCAAGGCCTGATTGGACTACTGTGTGAGTTAAAGGTAACCTGAACAACTTAGCAAGACCCTGTCTCAAAAATCTAAAATCCAAAGAGCAGCTGAGGACACAGCTGGAATGCTTGCCTAGCACGTGTGAGGCCCAAAGCTCACGGGTCAGGGCCTGGGAGGGGAGATCTGGTTGGAGAGCTGGGGATGGTTGAACACAACTGTAACTCTAACACTCTGGAAGCAGAAGGATCATGAGTTTAGGCCAAGCAAACAAAATCAACGGCGCCGCTGGACTAGAATTCAGAAGATGGGAGCCTTACTGTCCTCGCCATGAATAGAGATACAGTCCCCTTTGGCACCTCGTCCACCAGGCAGGATGCTAAGAAGCATTAGCTTGGGTACTAATTTTGTTATTACGGCTGCTGCTGCTGCTGCTGCTGCCATTCTTTCGGCCATGCTAGGAAAAGCACAGAAGTAACACCTGAGATAAGGACACCCAAGGCTTTCAGCTTGAGGTTCACCGGCCTTAATGTTGTTATAAGGATACTTGAGGGTCTGTTTGCCAATCATCAAGTCATCCCTCTCATTCTTTAGAAGCTGGAACGTCTGAGCTCATATGCTCTTAATTATAACCATACTTTCATTTAAAGTGGGAAGCTCCGGAAGGTTGCGGTAGCATAAATCACAAGTCATCTAATCTTATTTAGGTTGTATGAAAACAAGATGGAACTCTTTGAAGTTAGTGAGTTTAGTCGCTAATCCTCCCCCTCCCCCTCCACACACATTGCTTTATGTTTCTTAGAACTGTTTGGACAGGAACCACTGGGTTTTTTTTTTTCCAGGAATTTTTATTTAAAAAAAAAATAGTAAGTTCAGTGTCTGTGCTATAAATCAGTATACGGTTATTCAGAACCAAACCATCCCGGCTACCAGGGCTGCTTCAAATTATGCAGCTCATTGAAATAGCTAAGATGGGCTTTGTATTTTTGTTTTTGTTTTTTTTTTTCTGGCCATTGGTGATGGACAAATTAGAAGAAAACCTAAGGCATACAAATGCCATTCATCATGTCCTGGACACAGCTAAAGTGGTGTAGGATTAGATATGAGGAGAGGAGGGGACCAAAGAGGTCTTTAAAACAGTATTCTATCTGGAGCTGGATAGATCGCTCAATGGTTAAGAGGGCTAGCTGCTCTTCCAGAGGACCAGGGTTTGAGTCTCAGCACCTGCATGTCAGTCCATAAGCACCTGTGTTGTGACTCCAGTCCTAAGGGATCTGATGCCCTCGTCTGGCCTCTGCAGGCACAGTACACATGTGAAGCAAAGACACACATGTGAGCAAACACCTATACACAAAATAAAGTAAAATAAAACAAACAATATTCTGCCGGCCAAAATTTATAGTGATAGATAGATAGATAGATAGATAGATAGATAGATAGATACATACATACATACATACATACATACATACATACATACACACACACATACATACACACATACATACATGATAGATAGGTAGAATGTGTAGAATTTTGTAACATATTCCAATTTATTTACATTTATTTCATTATAGTAAGAACACTTAAGAGTCAACCTATCACCGGGCAGTGGTGGTGCACGCCTTTAATCCCAGTACTCGGGAGGCAGAGGCAGGCGGATCTTTGTGAGTTTGAGGCCAGGCTGGTCTACAGTGCGAGATCCAGGAAAGGCGCAAAGCTACACAGAGAAGCCCTGTCTCAAAAAACCAAAAAAAAAAAAAAAAAAAAAAGTCAACCTATCCCTCTTTCCCCAGGCCTTAGCACCTCCTATTCCATTCTTTGGCTCTATAATTTTAACTATTTTAAATGCCTCATGTAAATGAACTTGTGCATCATTTGCCTGGTTTATTTCACTTAGTATGATGTCCTCAATGTTCAACTTCATTATAATATATTGCAGGATATCTTTCTTTCTAGAGACTATCAATGTATTATGTGTATTTGTTTTCTTTATCTCTTTTTTTTTTTTCAAAACAGAATGTCTCTGTGTAACAGCCCTAGATATCCTGGAACTTGCTCTGTACACCAGGCTGGCCTCGAACTCACAGAGATCTGCCTGCCTCTGCCTCCCAAGTGCTGGGATTAAAGGCGTGCGCCATGTCTCCCAGATACCCATTCATTTATTAATGGGCGGCTGGGTTCTTTCTACATCTTAGCTATTATGTATAAATAGTCCTTTCATCAACGTAGGAATGGTAGTACATCTTAAAGATCCTGATTTCAATTTATTTGGATAAACACCCAGAGTGACCCAATAATAACACTGTAATTATCTAGTGGAGAATAATTGCCAAAGGAAGTGTGTAGCTCTTTATGGGGCCTTGGCTGTGCGCATGCCCACTAATAGGAACAGAAAAAGAATTTATTCTCCATGTCCAAGGTGTACATCCACCCCTCTGCTGAGTCTTGTTTGTTTGTTTGTTTGTTTGTTTGTTTGTTGTTTTGTTTTTCAAGACAGGGTTTCTCTGTGTAGTTTTGGTGCCTGTCCTAGAGCTCTCTCTGTAGACCAGGCTGGCCTCGAACTCATAGAGATCTGCCTGGCTCTGCCTCCTGAGTGCTGGGATTAAAGGTGTGTGCCATCACTGTTCAGCTCCTCTGCTGAGTCTTAGAAGTTATCTAATTTATATAATTAGTGAATGACATTAATCAATGAACAAAATTAGACTGTTAATTATATCTTGGTAATATGTTCAAGATAATGTTCTTTTCAGGTTCCTAGAGAAGGGAAGTCACTACTAACTAGTACTAAGTAGTCACTGATCATCTATAAGAAGAGGTTTACGAAACATGACTAGTTGCACAATGATATTGTATGCTTCATGTGCATTTTTTCATTAACCCTCAAGTATAATATTTTAATAGTTTCTTGTTTTTTTAACAGAGTTTTTTGGACAGTTGTTTTTTGGATAGCCCTGACTGGCCTGAAACTCCCTGTATAATCCAGGCTAGCCTTGAACTGGCAACAATCTTTTCATCTCAGCCTCTCAAATGCCGAAATGACAAGTGTGTACTACCATGACTGGCAAAATAGTATGTTTTAAACATTATCAATTTCCTCTCATTCCCCTTATATAATATATATTATGTTATATTTTATATATGATGTTATATATAATTTTATATAGTTTTATATAGTATATAGTATATAATATAATATATGTTATAACATATAACATAATATATATTATTTTAAAAATACTAGACTTTTCTTATTTTCTTTTTATGGATATACTGTGCATGCCCTACAACAACAATCCTGAGAAATAACCAATCATTTGCACCAGGAAATTTTGATGAGCTGCATTCTAAAATCGAAATGGTTCAGGGAGAAGAAAGAAAGTTTTTCTCCCAAAATGACTCAAACAGAACAAACTTGGGAATACTCAGTGTGGTACATACAGTTTTCTCTCTTTTTACCATTTGAATGATTGTGAAGCATAGGTGTGTTGCTTCTCAGCAAAATGTCTGATAAAATAAATAGGCACTTAACCCCCAGAAAGTATATTCTCCATATCAGGAATCTATAACAGGTACCCCCTGTATTTTATCCACTAAATCAAGTTTAATAGTCATCTTTACAGCGATACAATCAACCACTATCTTGCAAATTCTCCTCTCACCTGGTTGAGATTCAAAACTGCATCGGGTAAATAATTGCCAAGCACTTCTATTTCCAAGACCACTGACTCTATGGGTGGATGAGTACATTCCCAAATATCCTCTCTCCAGAGCTTCTTCTGGAGATGAGACACACAAATGTCTCCAGAGGCCAGAAAGGAGAGGTACATGAGGGAATGGGACCGCGTTAGTGGTGGCTTGGGGGCCACCTGGAGAGCATATGCCCCGTGTATCCCAGGCAGCTGCTTCTCAGCTGCTGCCGCGGATGCCGTAAGGGAATGCAGGTTCCGTGTGGCCGACTCCACTAAATTTCTTCAAGGAGATCTGGGAATTCTGATGTATGTACAAAACCTTGCTGACTTGCCAATGTTGACTGCTGTCTGGTTAGTCTTTCTTTTACTTAGAATGTGGCCAAGGCTGCTAGGGCACTCCCGGACAATCTCTGCTTTGGTAACTGTCAGCGGGGAGGACCGAATGCCACGACTTCCTTCCCCTCTTTCCTGGATCACCCTCCTGCCTTCTCACATTCAGACAGGTGTGACAGGCAGGACCACCTTCGCACCAGGTGGCGAGGCCTGAGTCTTGGGAAAAACGCAGAGACTGAATCCTTCAGAGGAAAGCCTACAATCCCAAATCCAGCCTTCCGTCCCCGCCTCCAACAGCGCCATATTCTAACTCAAGACAGTCACAGCCAAGGAGGTGTGGACCTTGAATTTTCCTGGATGCCTTTCCTTACAGGGCACTGGGGACCCCGGATTGAGATAAGGACATGGGAAAGGGTAAGGAGAGCTGGACCGGGACAGCAGGACTTCCAAAGGAAGATAGCTTAAGAAATATATGTGAGATCCAAGACTGAACAGTTATGATATAGGATACATAAAGAGAAAATTTCAGATCAAGAGAATTGATAAAGATCCACCCTGGAGGAGGGAGGGTAAGGACTTTGTCTGGTGCTCTGAGCAAGACTGGGGGTGTTAAAGGAGTGCACCTGGACCAACCCCTGGTGAGCTGGAGGGGACATTGACAACCAGACAGAGGGGTGGATGCCACAGGAAACAGGGGCTGGTAACCTTGGGAACCCCCTCAATGAAGACTGCCTACAGAAAACCAAAGGGTAACCTCCAGGAACCCAGAAATGGTGGATCCCCTTGCCAAACCCTCAGCAGACATCAGAGAAATCTTCTTACGGTGAACACTTGAAAACAGTCCATTTACTAGACCTCGATAATCAAACTCGTTAAAAATGGATTTGAAGGCAGAGAGGCGCAGCATTCCATAGAAGGGCTTTCATCAAGCATCTTCTGACACTGAAAATAAATTCCTTCTGAACTTCTGGTTCTTATCTCAGAAGCGGCAGTCTCTAAAACCCAAGGTTTGCTTTCCTAGGTCACTTGGGGAAGAGGCAGGAGCAGAGAGAAGTATGTGCATCCTCAGGTCGTCATAGGAGGCTCTCAGCCCACATGCAGGCCCTGAGGGGCCAATTTTACTCCTTTCCCGGTGAGCACTGTGGGGAACTCAGAGGCACACTTCTCCTTGGGGAAATCCTGAAGCCATGGGATGCCATTAGCAGAGCAGAGAGGAAGCCACCTTAAGGAAGAGACAAAGGACAGACAACTTAGCATCTTTTTCTGTATGTCGGTTAACAAGAACTCATGTGGTGCCTTTGTCTAGGTTCTAGAACATTCTATCAAAGGGCATCTATAAAGCTTAAAGAGTAAAATGAGAAGATCACTGAACATACGGGGGGTTGTTTGGAGGTATACCTGTGAGTATGTGTGCACACATGTATGTGTTCAAAGGTCAGAGGACAATATCATCTGGCTTCTCCCTCATCTGTTCTCCACCTTATTTATTTTTTTTTTTTTGAGACAGAGTCTCTCACTGCACCTGCACACACTGATTCAACTAGACTGGCGAGCCAGCAAGCCCCAGGAATAATTTTGCCTCCTCCTCCCCAGCACTGGGATTATAGGAGGGCCAACCCACACCGTACCCAGTGTTTGCTTGTTTGTTGGTGTTTTGTGGGTGCTGAGGACTGAACTCAGGTGGTGATATTTTATTCCCCAAAACATTGTGCACCCTAATAAACTTATCTGGGGTCAGAGAACAGAACAGCAACTAGACATAGAAGCCAGAAAATGGTGGCACTCACACATTTAATCCTATCACTTGGGAGGCAGAGATCCATCTGGATCTCTGTGAGTTTAAAGCCACACTGGAGGTGGGAGGAGGGGGGGGGGATCTGTGTCTAGTATGTGGAGTGAGTAGAAAATTTCTTAATAAAGAAAAAATGAAAAAAAAAAGTCACACTGGAAACAGCCAGGCATACGCCTTTAATCCCAGGAAGTGACAGCAGAAAGGTATATAAGGCGTGAGGACCAGGAACTAGAGCTGGTTAAGCTTTTAGGCTTTTGAGCAGCAGTTCAGCTGAGACCCATTTGGATGAGGACTCAGAGGCTTCCAGTCTGAGGAAACAGGATCAGCTGAGGAATTGGCGAGGTGAGGAAGCTGTGGCTGGTTCTGTCTCTCTGATCTTCCAGCATTCACCCCAATACCTGGCTCTGGGTTTGTTCTTATTAATAAAAACTTTTAAGATTCATGCTACAAACTCAGGTTCTCTTTTTTCTTTTCTTATGGAGTCACACCTGCAGCCCCTAAACCTATCTTATAACTAGTAACAAATGCCAAGAAATATGTCCAAGCCTCTGTGTGAGTCCTTTACCTAGAGCTATTTGGCTAATTCTCCTCATTTTCTCTTCTTTATTTTTCTTTTCATATTTTTCTTCCCCTCGTCAGTCGAAACCTTTATTCAATCAAACAGTCTGAGATCTTAGATAGTAAGGTAATAACTTTGGGGACATCAGCCTGGACATTGCTGGTTTGAACTTCTTGCTGCTTTACCCAGACTATTTCTTTCTTTTTTTTTTTTTTTTTTAAGATTTTATTTATTTATTAGGTATACAGCATGTTTGACTGCAGGCCAGAAGAGGGCACCAGATCTCGTTACAGGTGGTTGTGAGCCACCATGTGGTTGCTGGGAATTGAACTCAGGACCTCTGGAAGAGTAGTCAGTGCTCTTAACCTCTGAGCCATCTCTCCAGCCCCTACCCAGACTGTTTCAGACGCCTTCCACCCATGCCTCAGCTCAAACCCACACGTGCCAAACAGAAAAATGGTACCACTGGTTCTGCCCAGCACTTTTCTCTGTAAGGATGTCCGCATATAAGGGAAGAAGATTCCACCCTCTGAGTTCTGTGTGTTCTGAAGAAGTTTGGAGACCACTTGTCACTGCGTGTCATTGTGTGTCAATGGGAGGTTGGAGGTGAGCTGAGGTTTACCCAGGGCAGAAGAACTGACCTTTGCAGCAAGAAGCCATCCATCTACTTCATCTAGTATCACCATGTTTCTGGTGGAGACAAGAGTCATGGCCAACCACTGGAACAGATGTGATGGTTGGGGTATGGGACAGGAACTTCCAGGAGACTCAGAGCATTGCATCACCCACAGAATTAGGGATCTGGGGATCCCACTCTTAATATGTGAGAATGGGAAGGACACAGGATGACGGTCCCAGAGGAGAAGAGGGAAGGAAGTCAGTTTGGGATGTGCATCTTTTAGGGTCTGTAATCGGCTCCAGCTTCACCAGAGACACTTGTAGAGACTTCAGAGACCCGTATCTGTCAATCAGGCTGGCTTCTTCTAGCATTTAAGGGCCCCACCTTGCCATCACACAGATCTTGAGGTTGTTGTTTCACCCGATGAGAGATGGCAGGAACTTCTAAAGCCTAGTGGAAGGTGGAGCTACCCCTTCTAACCTGACAGATACAGCAGTCTACAAAGATGGCATTCAGGTAGGGACAGAGATAAAGTCATTACCTCTAGAAACTGATCAGGCCAAGACCTGGCGAGGTAGGAAATGAAGAGAGGGAGTAGAAAAAGCAATAGTTAGGGAGGGAGAAAAAAAAAAACTGACCAATTCAGAAAACTACTTCCAAGGTGTCCCTGAACCGTAGAATTGCATAAGGAGAACATGACAGTGTACTCGGATGGACTGAGAACAGCTCTTTGTGAACTGGGGTGTCTAGAGCACACGGTGAGTACACTCACATTTGAGGCTACATGAACTAAACCAGGCAAATGTATCATGGTGCCTCCTTACCTCCAGGTTCTAGGTCTCACTCATAACACCTGTGTTTGATATATATATATAAAAAAAAAAGGTCTGTTCCAGGTCTCGAGCATACTGCCAATCTGGCTTAAGCACAAGGGAGGAATTAATTTTACAACTTGGGGTGTTTTATGCAATTCGGATTTAGTAAATCTCTTGCCCAGACTTAGGAAGGCACTAAAAGGAAGAGCCAGAAAGCTTGTCACTACATCTTTAAATATCCGACTCATTTGCTTTCCTCTCTGCAAATAGACTTTGACTGTCACGTCCACATTTCTGCTCTCTTTTCTCCTCTTTTGCCCTCAACCCCTAGCCCACTCAAATGATGGGGATAGGAAGAGAATCCAGTTGGCCCAACTGTTAGTGTGCATCACCTGTCCAATCAGGCACAGCCAGGAGGCAGTTTCTGTATTCCATGACCATGACTCGGAGGAATTCAGCATTAGAGACATGTGTTTCTCAAAGTGTAACATGCATACAAATCACCTTATTATCTTGTTTCAATGCAAAATCTGATTACATCTAGGATGAAGCCAGAAAGAATACATTTTTAATAAGCTTCCAGTTGACACTACTCTTGCTGCTCTATAAATTATGTGTAGCAAAGTCCTGGAAGATGGGCTGGCACACTTCCCAGATCTGATAAGGTCTTTTTTTTTTTTTTCTGTGCCAAAAGTAACAGATGCCATTTTTGTGCCCTTCTTCTGCCTCCTGGATCCTTATCGTCTCTTTTAATGAAATCTGTTTATGAAATAGTTGTAGATTTGCCTTTTTCTTTAAGAAAGCATGTTGTATACCTAAAAAAATTAATATTGAATGGAAGGATTTTGATTACTCTAGTAAGTAAAAAAAAAAAATGTTAGTGACAGACAGACAGACATTGCACCCACTGTCCTGCAATATCACAGTTAAAAGGAAACTTACAGGAAGTCTGAGGGAGCTGTGGGTTCTGACTGTAACACTGGGCCATTGCTAGTCGTTACCCTACCATGGACTGAACAGACTGAGAATGAAGTGGGGGGTTGTTGGTTACTCACGTGACGAGTAACACAAACAGTTTCCTGTGGCTTGCAGTTGAGGAACCATTCCATCATGGTGGGGAGGTCATGGCTGCGGGCTTGTGAGACATCTGCTCACATGGCAACCGCAGTCCAGAAGCAAAGAGCAGTGAACGCTGCTGCTCAGCCCACACTCTCCTTTTTAATCAGTCCAGGACACCCATTACACAGAAGTGTGCTATCTACAGTTATAGTGGATCTCCCCACCTCAGGTAACCTCATGTAGAAACTTCCTCACAGACATGGTGGAAATCCTTTCTAGCTGACAATGTAAACCATCACAGAGGATGATTAAACAGACCTGTCTATATCCTATGAAAAATCATCTGGGTATTAATGTGAAATTAAGCCTTTGCACTTAGAAGTATGTTTTGGTGAATGTGATTCAGTCGATGCCTTTCATAAGAAATGTTACCCACTTTGGGTGAATAGTAAGTAGGTCAGGAAAGGCGTTAGAATGGTCAGTGCTGGACACCTGGATTCTCCCTGTTGCCCTAAGGCTGAGGTAGTGCTCTTCTTGTTCAATTTGTTTTAAAGTCTGCAAAAGTTGTTTTAAGTCCAGTTTAAATCAGTTGGTCATGGCATTAAAGTTTCCTAAGTGGGAAACTAACTCTCTCTCTCTCTCTCTCTCTCTCTCTCTCTCTCTCTCTCTCTCTCGAACATTTCAGTAAAAATTCTTTCCAAATATCCTATAGGCGTTTCTCTAAACCTCCTCAAACTAGTGATTCTCTGTAGACATGCAAAGCTTCACTGATTCCTAAAGATGAAAAGGTATTGATCTTCTGTAGTAACACCCAGAATCCATTTCCAAATGCTACAGGACTTTGTTGCCTTGTGTAGCCAGTGGCATGAAAATCTTGGAAGGCGGTGGTTGCTGCCAGGGGAGACTCAATGTTTACTCAGGTTTCTTCATTTCCCATCTGTGTGTGCTCGCCGCCGCCGAGCCGGGCGCACTCAGTCCCACCGTTAGTAACACCATACAAAACAGACTTCCTCCACGCACTGCAAGCCCGCAGGAGCAGCCACGGAGCAAATCAACTTGGTCCATCTTTCTTGGAACCAGATGCTCCCAGCAGTGTGTGTATTTGGCAATTCTTTCATCCACCTAAGGCCAGCCCGAATGGGGGAAAGAGGAATGCTTTGAATAAGGATACAACAATTGCAGGAAGATTTTTTCCTCAGCCAGGGCTGTTGATCAACACAAGCAGCTTGGTGAAGAATGGCGCATATCTGGGTCCCTGCCTAAGACATCAAAGCCGTTTGTCACAGGACCTGGAAAGTAAATTGGAGCCTAAAAAAAAGAAAAAAAAATGTAATTTAGAAGGTAGCACATATTCAGACTGACTTTGAACTTCCCAGCTCATATCTCATATCTCCGTTAATCTTTCAAAGGATTTTCATCTAACCTAAGAGATACAGACATTTTCAGTTTGAGCAGTTAATTCTACCTAGTTGCATAAATTGATTGACAAATACTGCTATTAATTTACCAGTTTTAAAAGACCAACCCGAGGACCTGCAATGTCCCTGTATGGGCCCATGGTAAGACTGATAAAACTTTATTCTATAATTTTCCAAATACATAACATATATATATATATATAATTTTCATATAGCGAGCAAGATAGGAATTAATAAGAGAAAAGCAGAGAGGATTCCGTGCTGTGGTTATAAACCTGTGTTCTGGGATTGCTGTGTGGAAATGTACACTGTACAGTCCACAAAGTACAAACGAACAGTGTATGCTCCCTGTGAGTGTGCAATGGGATAAGGTGCCCGGTGTCCACACAAAGCTTGGAGTCTCACCTTTCTGTGACTCTACCTGCCTACCTTCAATCTAGCACGCACTCACACAGAGATCGAGACAGAGAGACAGAGACAGAGACAGGGACACACACAAAGACCACATGGGAAGGAGGATGGAAGGAACTTTGTCCTGCTGTTAGTAACCTCCTTCAAAACGGACTTCCTTCAGGGAGCGATCTCCACGTTGCCAAGCTCGTGGGTATAATGGAATGAAATTAACCCCTTCTTTTCGCTTGTTCTTTGGCTGCTGGGTCAAGGCCTCTCAAGCATCAGACTCTGCACTCTGGTTATGTGTGCATTTCTCACTCTGTGACAAGTCTCCAAAGGAAAGAGAGTGTCAGGTTACCGTATTTTACACAAATCCAGAGGAAAATCCTCACCGGGAATAAACAAGACCCTCCAAATAGCCATTTCCCCTATAGCCTAACTGTGTCTTGGTCCCATCTGCCCTTTTGTCTAAGACGAGCAGAACTGTTGGAAACTTTCTGATGCTAGCTGAGAGAGGTGACTAGAACTTTCTGGACTGTTGAGAGCTGTGGCTTCTCCAGAAGCTCAAAATTTTCTAGCATTTTCTACACAAATCTAAAAGTCAATGGGCAGGAACTTAAAAAGAGCTAGAGACTCATCAGAGATAGATAGATAGATAGATAGATAGATAGATAGATAGATAGATAGATAGACAGATGATAGATAGATAGATAGATAGATAGATAGATAGATAGATAGATGATAGTAGATAGATAAACAGATGGTTGGTAGGTAGATAGATAGATAGATAGATAGATAGATAGATAGATAGATAGATAGATAGATAGATGATATATAGATATAGATAGATGACAGATAGATAGATAGATAGATAGATAGATAGATAGATAGATAGATAGATAGATAGATGATAGACAGATGATATATAGATAGATGACAGATAGATAAATAGATAGATAGATGATAGATAGACAGATGATATATAGATATAGATAGATGATGGATAATATGTAATATACCTATATAAAATCTTTAAAGCAAGTGGTATCTTTGGAACCCCACAAGTTTTTTTTTAATTTTTTAATTTTTAATTTTTATTGAAAACAGATTTTTTTCTCACAATGTATTTTGATTATGGCTTCTCTTCCTCCCCACATCCCCACCCACCAAGTGCACACCCCTTTTTCTTCTCTTTCATTAGAAAACAAACAGGCATCTAATAATAATAATAATAATAGAATAAGATAAAATAACCTAAGAACAAACAAACCAGAGTAGTACAAAACAAACAAGCAAGCGGAAGGAAAAGGAACCAGACAAGAATCACGAGAAACACATAGAGACACAAAGACACACATTTGCACACACAGAAATCTCATAAAAACACAAAACCGGAAACCATAGTATGTAAGCAAAATACATGTAAGTTTAAAAAAAAAAAGTGCAGACAAAGCATTATGAGACCAAAAAAAAAAAAAACCTTCAAAAATTATCATTGAGTTAGTTTTGTGTTGGCCATCTATGTTGAACATGGGACCTACCCTTAAGTATGGTTTGTATACCCCGTGAGACGCGGTTGAAGAAGACTGAGTTCTTTCCTTTATGAGTGGTTGTCACTTGGAGATAGCCTCTTGGTTGGGGATGGGAGAGTATGTCCTTTTCCTCTCTCAGCGCTGAGACCCCATCTGGTTTAAACTTGTGCAGGCCCTGTGGATGCTACCACAGTCTCTGTGAGTTCACACGTCAGTTCTGTTTGGTCTAGAAGGCCTTATTTTCTTGGTGTCCTCCATCCCTGCTGGCTTTTACAATCTTTCTGCTTTCTCTTCTGCAGGGTTCCCTGAGCCCTAAGGGGAGGGATTTGATAGAGACATCACATTTAGGGCTGAATGTTCCAAAGTCTCCTACTCTCTATATAATATCTGGCTGTGGGTCTCTATATTTGTTCCCATCTACTGCAGGAGGAAGCTTTTCTGATGATGGCTGAGCAAGGCACACGTCTATGAGTATTGCAGAATGTCATTAGGAGGCAAGCTTTGGGCCACCATTGTATGCATGTATCTTGCTGATAGGTCACTATTGTAGGTTGAAGGGTTTAGAGCTGGCCTGATGTTTACCTTTCTCCTTTTATAGCATGCAGAGTACCTTTCAGTGCATGAACACTAGTCAATGTAGGTGAAGGCTCTAGCTACACACCAGCTTGATTTCTCCATGTGCATCGAGTTACGGAGGTGTGGTCTTCAGCAACAGAGCCTTACCAACATTTGTGGAGAGCAATCAATAGCCTTGGCAAGGGCCTGGGTTGTTCGGGAGACACCCCACAATCTTTAATCCATGCAGCTACACATCTAGTGTACACATAAAAGGTGACAAACACCCATAGTTGAGAATATTCCAAAGTACTTCTACCCTCTGGGAGAAGCTTGAATATGGAAAGGTAGAAGTTTTAGCTGACTCACACTCCCATGAACCCAAACATCTTCTTCAGAACACTTGAACCTTCCTTGGAGCACAGGCAAGCATGCAGTTTTGAGAAGCATGAGCTTTGGTAGTCCCACCCACAATGGCAGCACACAAGGGCCTCTGAGCCCTTGAGAACATGGTTTTTGTCTCTTGATGTCGTATAGCAAGGTGTTTGTGAAACCAGTTGCTGGGGCACCCAGCACTACGCTCATCTCCCTCCCATCCCACTGCTAATAAATCTCCCGGGATCCAATTACAGTCACTATGAAGGAGAAAGTCCAGCCCTGGATTTTCCAGAAGAGCACTCCTGCTGCAAGAGCCCTTGCAGCCAACGTTCCATTCAGCATCTGTATTCACAGCCCTGAATCTGTTAGAGAGCACAAAACCTGAGTTTTATTTATTTATTTTTAAAGTGCATTTGGGGACAGCTCACTGGTGATAGGTGTGAACAATTTGACTTGTTTACCAAAACGTCTTTGAGACTCCCATAACTGTGGTGATGACACCTTCTCTTTAGACCTTTCTTCCCAATGCCTGGTGTGAAGATGTCTGAACAAACAAAAATGTTCCTTCTGAATACTGCAAAATAGTGGCCATTAGTAGAGCTCATTACTATTATATTAGTTATTCAGGGGGAATCATACAGAAAATGCAGCAACCACTGAATTGAGCAAACTTATGGAAAGTAAACAGTAAGGAAACTCCGTCTGACTTTGCTTACGGAACTGAAGCAAAATAATGACTAGGAAGTTAAATTATACTTGTGTTATCCATGTGGTACTCTGACTTGGTTCATGTGTCGACGCTGAGTCTGTGCTGAACATTGCCATCTGCCAGGTCTGAGAAATGCAGATATGAAGAAAAGAGAAAGAAACAATTCCGGTTCTCCAGTTAGCTTTTCTGAGTCTCCTTCATAGTATAAACCTGTACCAAGGTCACCCTCGTGTTTTCATGGCTAACATTTGAAGAGTTAGATGTGTAGCAGAATTATCACACAGAGCCCTGTAAATACATATGATCTCTGTGTGTCAAAGAATATATATATACACACATATATATGTATATAGTTTTCTTTCAGAGAGGGCTATCATTTCTTTCAGAGAGGGTTATTATGAAGAATATGTATACACAGATCTGTGTATATACAGTTTTCTTTCCAAGAGGGCGAAGAAAATTAGTTCTGAGTGGATCAGTGATATTTGTCCTTCCAGAGCTGCAATCCATTCCAGGCCAAGGACCTCATGATGTCAATTGAACATTTTGAGAAGAGACTAAAATCCCCATCATGTGGCCAGCCCTATGCTAGACACAATAAGGAAAGACAAGATAGTTCAAATGCTGATCCTTCTAACTTATTGGTCTCCATTATTGAAGGATAGTATTGGGTGTATCTCAAAATAAATCTAGAATAAATTATCTTTCCACAAACTAAGAAATACCCTTGACAGCAAAATGGTCCTTAATCTGTGACAGATCTTGCTACAACAGATGGCCCATCTTGAGAGCTGCCCCAAAGAACAGAATTTAGCCCTTTCTAGATGATTCAGTGTGGTATTCTGCGCTCAGATGTATAAAAGACAGAATTTCAAAGAACGCCTTTAGGCAATGGCAAGACCTTCAAGGTGATGGCAAGCTGTTGGAATTTGGTGCAAGGCCTCTCTAGAGTGTGTGGAGTGGTAGTGCTCCTCTGGTCCCAGGCCTCTGACTTGGGAGAGGAATGACGCGTCTCCTGGCTTTGGTGGCTAGGGGATTTCCTGCAGAGTTAATATTAGACTCTGTCGCTGCAGACATGTGCATTCCATTTATGACTGCTGTATCAAATGGAGCACCTGACCCATCTTCTCTGCTTCATCACTCCCTAGATAGTAGTAGTTAATGTGCACAGGACAGACCCCATTTATCACTGCAGATACGTGTCCAAAGGCACAATACTACTCA
>CABHPR010114258.1:0-11674 GCA_902168415.1 Peromyscus melanophrys | reverse complement strand
TCTTTCTTTCTTTCTTTCTTTCTTTCTTTCTTTCTTTCTTTCTTTCTTTCTTTCTTTCTTTCTTTTTTTTTTTTGGTTTTTTTGAGACAGGGTTTCTCTGTGTAGCTTTGCACCTTTCCTGGAACTCACTTGGTAGCCCAGGCTGGCCTCAAGCTCACAGAGATCTGCCTGGCTCTGCCTCCTGAGTGCTGGGATTAAAGGCATGCATCACGACCGCCCCGGCAAGGTGTGTTTCTTGTATGCAGCAGAAAGATGCATCCGGCTTTCATATCCATTCTCTTAGCCTGTGTCTTTTTATAGGTGATTTAAGTCCATTGATAGTAAGGAATATTAATGACCAGTGATTGTTAGTTACTGTTATCTTATGGTAGTGGTGTGTGTGTATTTCTCTTCTTTGGGGTTTAATGCTTTGGGGTTATCAATTGCCTATATTTTTGTGGGTGCATCTGACTTCCTTAGGTTGGAATTTTCCTTCTAGTGCTTTCTGTAGGGCTGGATTTGTGTACAAGTATTGTTTAAATCTGGTTTTGTCTTAGAATGTCTTGTTCACTCCATCTATGATGATTGAAAGTTTTGCTGGGTATATTAGTCTAGGCTGGCATCCATGGTCTCTTAGTGTCTGCATAACATCTGTCCAGGTCCTTCTGGCTTTCAAAGTCTCCATTGAGAAATTGGGAGTTATTCTGATGGGTTTGCCTTTATAAGTCACTTAGCCTTTTTCCTTTGCTGCTCTTAATATTCTTTCTTTATTCTGTATGTTTAGTTGTTTAATTATTATGTGGCAAGGAGATTTTGGGGGGGGAGTCTAGTCTGTTTGGTGTTCTAAAGACTTCTTGCATCTTCATAGGTATTTCTTTTAAGTTGGAAAAGTTTTCTTCTATGATCTTGTTGAATATATTTTCTGTGCCTTTGAGTTGGTATTCTTCTCCTTCCTCTATCTCATTATTCTTAGATTTGGTCTTTTCATGGTGTCCCAGATTTCTTGGACATTTTGTGTTATGATTTTTTTGGCTTTGGTATTTTCTTTGACTGACAAAACTATTTCCTCTATTGTATCTTCTACACCAGAGATTCTCTCTTCCATTTCTTGTATTCTGTTGGTTATGCTTGCATCTGTGTTTCCTGTTCGTTTACTCAGATTTTCCATTTCCAGCATCCCCTCTCTTTGCGTGTTCTTCATTGTTTCTATTTTGCTTTTCAGGTCTTGAACTGTTTCCCTCACCTGTTTAATTGCTTTTTCATGATTTTCTTTAAGGGATTTATTGATTTCTTCCAAATTTATTTGTGGTGGTATTGTGTTCCCCAAAATATTGTGTACCTTAATAAACTTATCTGGGGTCAGAGACAGAACAGCCACAATATTAAACAGAGGTTACGCAGTGGTAGCACACGCCTTTAATCCTAGCATTCCAGAGGCAGAAATCCATGTGTTCAAGAATACACCCAAGCATGGTGGCTCACGCCTTTAATCCCAGAAAGCAAGCCTTCAATCCCAGGGAGTGGTGGTAGAAAGCAGAAAGGTATATAAGGCATGAGGACCAGAAACTCGAGGCATTTGGCCTGGGTAAGCCTTTGGTCTGGAGAAGCATGTGGCTGGTTAAGCTTTCAGGCTTCTAGCAGCAGTTCAGCTGAGACTCATTCTGGATGAGGACTCAGAGGCCTCCAGTCTGAGGAAACAAGACCAGCTGAGGATCCAGCTAGGTGAGATAGCTGTGGCTTATTCTGTCTCTCTGACCTTCCAGTGTTCACCCCAATAACTGGCTCAGGTTTGATTTTATTAATAAGAACTTTTAAGATTCATGCTAAATTTATTTGTCTTTTCCTCTATTTTTTTATAGATTTCTTCCAATTTTTTGTTTGTCTTTTTCTCTATTTCTTTATTGATTTCTTCCACTTTTTGTTCATCTTTTCCTCAATTTCATTTTTCATTTTTTTGAAGGGCCTCTAGCATCTTCATGATGTTATTCTTAAGGTCGCTTTCTTCTGCTTCTTCTACCTTGTGATGTTCAGGTCCAGCTCTTGGAGGAGGGCTAGGTTCTGGTGATGCTGTATTGCTCTTTATGTTGTTGTGTGTACTTCTGCCTTGATGTCTGCCCATCTCCTCCTCTAATAGGTGTAAGAGGTGCCTGTGTCTGAGTGAGTTGCTGTTGGTCCACTCTGTGCTTGTTGTGTCTGTGTCTTAGGGTGCCCCTCTGGGTCCAATCTTAGCTCTTGGTCTAATTGGAGCAGGCAGATTCTGTGTCTCATGGAGCTTCTCTTGGTTCAACCCAAGCTAGTTGATTCTGTGACTCATGGATCCACTCTTGGTCTTATCAGGGCTCTTCCTGGTTCAGTCAGAGCTGACAGATTCTGTGTTTCAGGAAGTCTCTCTTGACCCAATGAGAGGTGGCAGATTCTACTTCTCAGAAAGCCACTCTTGGTCTAATGAGGGCTGGCAGATTCTCTGTCTCCTGAGGTTACTCTTGGCCCAATGACAGCTCTTTGTCCAATGTGAGCTCTAGGCCCAATGAGAGCTCTAGGTCCCATGAGAGCTTTAGGCCTAATGAGAACTGGGGGTTGGTTTCCAAGCCTCAGGAAGTGGCTGGGGTCTTGGGCGGATGGGAATAGAGGCCAGCTGTGTAGATTGCAGGGTCCACTGCGGGGTCTTGGTGGTGGGGCCTTCCTGCAGGAGCCCTGCCTGCTGACCAGCAGCTGGGGCTGAGTTGGGCAGGTGTTCCCAGGGAATGGCTGGGACCCAGAGATGGGTCCTAGGGCAAGGATTTATTTTTTTTAAACTATTTCTTTATATACTTATCGATATGCCTTTTTCTCTCTTTCAAGACTATGTACATTTTTTACACACACTGTAAATCATTTAGAGGTTTATTTAATCTGAATCTGACTTATTGTAAATCTATTGCTTTAAACTACAGCATTATTAGGACTGAAGTGGCAGCTACACCCACCTCACATTTCCAACACGGCTGTGGTATGTTTACTGCCAGTTCTGGAAACCAAGCTGATCGCTGACTCTGGTAAGCAGTGGGTCTATGCTTCCATCCAGCAGTGTATAGCCCAAAAACCTTTTTTTTTCTGGTCTGTACTAGCAAAGGCTAAATCCACCAGGTACCACACTGTGCATCCTGGAGATGCCTTTGTTTGTTGTGGCAGGAATCTGTAGCCATGCTGTAGGTCAAGCCCACACGCCAGGCACCTGGCATACTGTAGCTAAAGCCTGCATGTTGCAGTGTCTCACTGCCCACCTGAGACATGAAGCAGAAACCTGTTTTTGGCTACATTTAGAATTGCTTATTAAATATTCTCAGGTTTCAGGTGGCAACTTGAGCCATTGGGTGCCATTTGTAGCTGAAGTTTTCTCTGGTCCTGCCTAGCCCCATGGACCCCGCAGCCATTTATAAAATAACCACTCAGAAGCTTATAGAACATCCCACAGCACCATTTGGTCAAGGAATAAAGTAAGGAAGAAATTAAAGACTTC
The DNA here is from genome assembly GCA_902168415.1 of Peromyscus melanophrys. Classification (NCBI taxonomy): domain Eukaryota; kingdom Metazoa; phylum Chordata; class Mammalia; order Rodentia; family Cricetidae; genus Peromyscus; species Peromyscus melanophrys. The sequence goes on along the minus strand of CABHPR010114258.1, from coordinate 8,196 downwards.
CTAAAATTCAATGAAAATGAATGCACAACATACCAAAACTTATGAGACGCAAGGAAGGCATTACTAAGAGGACAATTCATAGCAATAAGTGCCTGCATAAAGAATTTGGAGAAATCTCATAATAGCCCACCTGAAATCTCTCAAAGTAAAAGAAAAAATCCACCCAAGAGGAGCAGATGGCAGGAATTAGGCAAACTGGAATCAATAAAATAGAAACAAACAGAAACATACAAAGATCCATGAAACAAAATGTTGGTTCTATGAGGAAATCAACAAGATATACAAACCCTTATCCATACTAACTAAAAGGCAGTGAAAATATACAAATTTGCAGAATCAGAAACAGAAAAGGGAACATAGCAACAGACATTGAGGAAATCCAGACAAGTCATACTTCAAAATCCTATATGTCACAAAATTGGAAAATTTAAAAGAAATAGACAAATTCTTGATAGATACCACATACCAAAATTAAATCAAGATCAGATAAACTATGTTTATATAGATCTATAATCTCTAAGGAAAAAGAAGCAGTCATTAAAAGTCTTCCAACCAAAAAAAGCCCTGGTGCTTTCAGTGCAGAATTCTACCAGACTTTCAAAGAAGAGTTCATACCAGCACTTTCCAAATTATTCCAAAAAATATAAACTGAAGGTACATTGCCAAATTCTTTTTATGTGGCTAAAGTTACCCTGATACCTGAGCCACACAAAGAATCAACAAAATGAATTACAGACCAATTTCCCTCATGAACAGTAATGCAAAACTACTTAATAAAATATAGGCAAACTGAATCCAAGAACACCTCAGAAAGATTATCCACCAACATCAAGTATGCTTCATCCCAGAGATGCAAGGATGGTTCAGCATATAAAAATCTGTCAACATAATTTACCATATAAACAAACTGAAAGAAAATATAACCAAATGATCATCTTATAAGATGCTGAAAATGCCTTTGACAAAAAATCAAATAACCCTTCATGATGAAAGCCTTGCAAAGATCAGGGATACAAGGGACATACCTAAATATAATTAAAGCAATATACAACAAGCTAACAGCCTGCATCCAATTAAATGGAGAGAAACTCAAAACAACTCCACTAAAATCAAGAACAAGTTCAGGCTGTCCACTCTCTCCATATCTATTCAATATTGCACTTAAAGTTCTAGCTATAGCAACAAGAAAACAAAAGGAGATCAAGGGCATAGACATTGGAGAAGAAGATGTACCTCTATTTGCAGGTGATATGATAGTATACATAAGCAACCACAATAATTCTACCAGGGAAATTCTAGAGCTGATAAACACCTTCAGAGAAATGGTTGCATACAAAATTAACTAAAAAAAATCAGTATCCCTCTTATATTCAAATAATAAAAAGACTGAGAAAGAAATCAGGGAAACAAAACCCTTAACAATAGCCATAAACAATATAAAATATGTTGGGGTAACTTTAACCAAGCAAATGAAAGACCTGTATAACAAGAACTTCAAGTCTTTGATGAAAGAAATTGGAGAAGATACCAGGAGATAGAAAACTCTCTCATGTTCATAGATCAGTAGTATTAACATAATAAACATGACCATCTTACCAAAAGCAATCTACAGATTCAATGCAATCCCCATCAAAATTCTAACACAATTCTTTACAGACCTTGAAAAACAATACTCACCCTCATATGAAAAAACACAAAGCCAAGGATAGGTAAAACAATCCTATACTATAAAAGAACTGCCAGAGCTGTTCTCATTCCTGATCTCAAGCTCTACTATGGAGCTATAATAATATAAAGAGCATGATATTGACATAAAAAAGACAGCTGGATCATTGGAATTGAATCAATGACCCAAAAATAAATGCACACACCTATGTACACATGATTTTCTACAAAGAAGCCAAAATTATATAATGGGGAAAAGAAAGCATCTGCAACAAATGGTGCTGGTCTAACTCTATGTCAGCATGTAGAATAAAGCAAATAGATCCATATCTATCACCATGCATAGAACTCAAGTCTAAGTGGATTGAAGACATCAACATAAATCCTGTTACACTGAACCTGATAGAAAAGTAAGTGGGAAATAGCCTTGAACACATTGGCACAGGAGACAACTTTCTGAATAGAACACCAGTGACATGGACACTAAGACTGACAATTATTAAATGGGATGTCGTGAAACTGAAAAGCTTCTGTAAGGCCAAGGACACTGTTAATAGGAGAAAATGGCAGCCTACAGAATGGGAAAAAGATCTTCACCAATTCCAAATCCTACAGAGGGCTGATCTCCAAAATCAAAGAACTCAAGAAACTAGATATCAAAAAACCAAATAATCCAATTTAAAAATTGGGTACAGACCTTCTCAAGAGAAGAATTTCAAATAGCAGAGAAACACTTAAGGAGATGTTCAATGACTTTGGCCATCAGGGAAATGCAAATCAAAATGACTCTGAGATTCCATCTTAAATTTGTCAGAATGGCTAAGAACAAAAACATAAATGATAGCTTATGCTGGACAGGATGTGGAGCAAGGGGAACTCTCCTCCGCTGCTAGAGAGTGCCAACTTGTACAATCACTTTGGAAATTACTATGGTGGTTTCTTAGAAAATTGGGAATCAATCTACCTCAATTCCTTGGTATACCATTCTTGAGCATATACCCAAAGGTTGCTCAAACATACCACAAGGACACTTGCTCAACTATTTTCATAGCAGCTTTATTCATAATAGCTAGAATATGAAAAGACCTAGATGCCCCTCAACTGAAAAATGGATTTAAAAATTTCTTAATAATAAAAAAATAAAAAGGGGAATTTTCTATTCATTTTACATACCAACCACAGATCCCCCTCTCCTCCCTGCTCCCCCCCCCCCCCCAAACTTCTCCCCCAAACCACTCCCCAATCTCACCTTCTCCAAGGCAAGGCCTTCCATGAGAAGTCAGCAGAGCCTGGTACATTCAGTTGAGGCAAGTCCAAGCCCCTCCCCCGCACCAAGACTCTGTAAGGTGTCCCACCATAGGCACTGGGCTCCAAAAAGCCAGCTCATGCACCAGGGAAGGAACCTGATTTCACTGCCAAGGGTCCCTTAAGCAGGTCAAGCTAAACAACTGTCTTGCCTGCACAGAGGACCTAGTCCAGTCTCATGGAGGCTCCACAGCTATTGGTCCATAGTTCATAAGTTCCCACTGGTTTGGTTTGGTTGTCTCTGTAGGTTTCTCCATCATGATCTTGATGGCTCTTGCTCGTAGAATCCCTCTTCTCTCTCTTTGACTGGACTCCTGGAGCTTGGCCTGGTGCTTGGTTGTGGATCTCTGCCTCTGCTTCCATCAGTTACTGGATGAAGGCTCTATGATGACAGGGTATTTACCAATCTGATTACTGGCATAGGCCAGTTCAGGTACCCTCTCCACTATTGCTAGTAGTCTAAAGTGGAGTCATCCTTGTGCTAATCCGTTGTTTATAGGCAGAATGTCTGCTAAAATTCACATTCAAGGCTTCAAAGGGAAAAGGGCAACACTGGACTCTAAATGAAAAGAAATCTTGCTTAACCATTTCCTGCTTCATTTTCTCAAGTACAGTATTCTCCTGTGAGCATTCTGCTGGTGAAACACTCACCTACTTTCCCTGTTCCAAGTCTTTTTTAAAGGAACTTAGCGTAGAGATGTAGCTTTTCCTCAAAGTCAAAACAAAACTTCTAACATAATGTCTAATTTTCATAACAAGTATAATAATTAAATAATTAACCAGAGTGCTCCAGCTTATCTCAGCCATTCAAAAGGAAGGGGGAGGGTAATAGATACTATGTAACTTATGCCATAACCACCTGTACCTGCCCCAAGAAAGAATGTAATAATCTCATGACTATTGACTGTGTGTTTTCCCTCCTTTCTCTCTACTCTGTCCCAAATTCTCACTGCACTTTGCAAACTTCTAGGAAACAAACTCACCACAGAGTCATTTCAATGTTTACTTTCAGAAAATTACAACTAATATAGCCAAAAATGCACGGACAATTGGAATTACCTGTGCTGTCAGGAGTCCCAGTGTTTATTTGGCCGCCTCTGTTCTTTGTAATACATTCTTAGACCAATTGGCATCTGCAGTTGCAAATCCCTGTCTATGCTGAGTGTCTGTGAGTCATCAAAGAGTTTATCCAAGTGCTGCTATTTGAAGGAAATGAGGTACAGGGTGTGTTTGAGAGTCCTTTCCATTGAAAAAACTCTGAAACCTCAATACTAAGTGGATAAACGTAAACAAACAAAGGGTGAAAAGCAAGATGTTCTAGGAATCGTCTGTGTAGTGGAGGAGGCTAACTACTAATAATCAGGTATGAACAATTGATACTCAGGGCAAATTGAATGGTTCAAATAAAGAGAATGTGGATTTCAGAGACAAGTAAAAGATAGGAAATGGAACAGAGAAAGGTGACCACAGACACTCTGGAAATTTATCTTTAAGCCAGGGCAGCAAATGAAGTGTATTTAGACTATCCCATACTCAGTCACTCCTATTCATTGATGAAATTTCCTTATGAAATTCTGAGCCAATAATTCAACTGCTCAATCCCAAATTGTGACTATGTAGCAGACTGAGGGGCAATGCAGTTTAAAGAGACCTTCATGAAAAGTCCTTAAATCCAAGCTCAGTACCAATACTGCCTCTCAATAACAAGTTGAACAGAACATAAGTGAGTGCCAAAAAGTTGATTCCCTGAAGGAGTTGTTATTGAGCTGTATGACTCAGGATGTTTAGGAGTTTTCATGTAATCCCTAAAGGTTTGCTTTTATCCTCTAAGCTGAGAGTCTTATAATGAGTGTCTTCCAAGGTACACTCTCTCTGCAGGGCTTGGCTCTCCTCAGAAGTCCCAAAGGCATCTCTGGAGCTGATTTGTGATCAAGGGAAGCCTTTCCACTTTATTACTCTCATAGAACCAACTCCCAAAACAATTTGTATATCAACTATTTGATTAGTAAGAAGAAAACATAAAAACCTATGAGTTATGTTAGCTTTCTGTAAAATGCTTGAACAACATTTATTAGCTTAATTTCAAAATCAGTCAACTAGATGACTCTACCAAGTAATTTTCACATAACTATTGTTCAGAAAACCCTGGAAAGATACTGGTCTAAAATAAGGGGTACACAAACTAGGAAAGGTGAACTGGGGAGATTTGGCCTTGACCATTGGAAACTGTCATCTCATGGCACCTTGTTCATCCTAGGAATATAATAGGTAAGATTGAGTTACTTTTTTGAAATCTTTGATTGAAACTTTAAAAAATATAGTTTCATGCAAATGGGGGCTGATGTTAGACTAGAGAGTTTACACACAAGATTTCCCTGTAAATTATTATATGCTGTATTCATCCACTAGGGGGAACCCACCTTGTGCGTTTCAGCTCTGATTTCCAACAAAGATTTTGTGAGGCTTCAGATCATTTCATTGACTAGCCATGGAAACTTATTTAACTATCCTAGTCCAACCAAGTCTCTTCAAGGACAAAATAAGAGAGTCATAGGATCATAAAATTGTATAAGAAAATATGTGTAGAATGTGTCACATTGTGATTTGTCCAGAACAGGTGTTCACCAAAGAACCACCAGTGTTTGGAAAAACAATACGGCCTAAACAAGTTCAGCTAGAGTCTGGGGATATAGGTAGAATCTAAAAAGCTTTTCTTTTTAGTTGTGGTATGTCTGGAAAAATAACTGAGTATCCAAAGCTCAGTTTTGTAACATGGATTTTTAAAGATCTTATTAATAAAAAACTCAGGGCCAGCTATTGGGGTGAATTCTGAGAGATCAGAGAAGCAGAACAAGCCACAGCTAACCTCACCTTGCCAACTTCTCAGCTGATTCTTTTTCCTCAAACTGGAAGCCTCTGAGTCCTCATCTGAATGAGGCTGCTAAAAGCCTAAAAGCTTAAAAAGCCTCTAGTTCCTAGTCCTCATGCCTTATATGCCTTTCTGCTTCCTGCCATCATTTCCTGGGATTAAAGGTGTGTGACATCATGCCTGGCTGTTTCCAGTGTGGCCTGAACTCACAGAGAACCAGATAGATATCTGCCTCCCAAGTGATAGGATTAAAGGCATGTGTGCCATCATTTCTGGCCTCTATGTCTATCTAGTGGCTGTTCTGGTCTCTGACCTCAGATAAGTTTATTTGAGTGCACAATGTATTGAGAGGTACAATATCACCACACAATTTCTTCATATGCAGAATAATGTTGACTGTTGTTACCTCATAATGTTATTCTCAAGTTGAATTGGGAATAACACTTTTGAAGTGCTTAGCATGTACTTGAAGAAAAGTAAGAGCACAGTACATATGTAGAATAATTTGGAGACATTAATTTCAGAAGTGAGCAATTTAGCATTGTTGAGTTTTATTGTCACCAAAGATACTCACTCATCCTTTGGAAGAAAAAGAAGAAAGTGTATGACAAAGTTACAACTTAAAGTGTCAGGTTTGGGTCTCACTATTCTCTGGGGCATTATCCTTGACTAAGATATTTCTCTTTCCCTAGGGAGCTCCCAGAGACATCATCATCTTCTGTGCTGTGTGTTATAAGCAAAGCACATTACAGGTAATACTGTTAACCCATACATGTTCCAGGATTTCTTAAAATGTTCATTAGCCTTGTAGTCACCCACCACATCTGACTATTAAACTCTTTCTGTCTCCTCTTCTGCAATCATCCCTGAGCCTTAGGAGGAAAGGCTGTGTGACATGTATCTCTGATTTATGGCTGAGAATTGTGAAGTTTCTTATTATTTGTATATCAACCAGTTGTAGGTTTCTGTGTTTGTCACTTTTTAATGCAAAAAAAAAAAAAAAGCTTTAGGAACTATTGCCAGTTGATAGATGCCGGAAGAGGGAGAGTCAGTTTTAGACAACGCTCCAGTGAATTTGCACATTGAAGAGTAGACATGCAGCACAAAGTAGACTTGATGGGTTTAAACAAAAAAAGAGGATACAAAACTGGATGGGTAGGGGAAGGGGTGTGGCTCTAGGGGGAGTTGGGGTAGGAGGATGGATATGATCAAAATACATTTTACAAAACTCTCAAAAAAATAAAAAGTGTTCATTACCAAAAAATTTTTATTTCTCTTTTGTAAGTGGTTTTGTGTTTAAGGAGACTGTTGCCTCTCTCTACTCCAGCCACAATCCAAAATGGTAGTTCCCCACTCCCCTCCTTAAATAACATCACACAAGATTTGAACATAACTATCTGGGTCCTGAAATTTTTCCTTCTGTAAAATAATGTGAAAATTGTTCTTAGATGAAATAATCAAACACAACCAGCTTAAAAAATCAGTTCTAAGGTGTTGAAAAACTCATTCCTATTTGCTTCTTGGTCAAGCAATTTTACCTAAAGACACATCAAGAAAAAGATAGAGCAACGAAGTCTGTGTCCACTATATCCAAGAAAGAGGAAAAAGAAAACACAAGTACTGCAAAAGTCCAAAGAAAACCTTAATTATTATTTACTTAATGATCTTTGAGAAGTATATGTGTGTTTAAATTTTGGACTGGGATATGCAGACAAAATTACTATTTGGGAAGACAGAAATTCAATGTGGGCCAGAGAGTACAGGGTTTGGCATTAGAAAGTCTAGGTTCAAATACAGCACAATGCACAAATTCCACAGCCACTTTGAACTTCACTGTGTTTGTTCATAATGCATTCCTATCAGAAGTAGGAGAGGTAATATGATGTGGTGATATGGGTTTGGAGACAGAGAGACAGAGAGTCAGAGAGACAGAGACAGAGAGAGACAGAGTGTCAGAGAGACATAGTCTTAGCATGGCTGTATTTGCATTTGCACTCCATGTGCTGCCACTTAATATCTGCTCAGATGATTGAACAACAAATCAATTACAAGGATTCCACAAAGCAGTCATGAGACAGACAATGTAATTAAGCAGTTTAACAATTAGATGATGAGAAAAATGTTAAAAATTAACTGCATTCTTTCATTGTTTCAAAGTGAGAAGCTTCTAATTAACCATAGGAAAATTTTTCCATACTGTGAATATAAACATTTGGGAAAATATAGTGAAACAAAACTTTCATGTTACAACAAAGAAAATTCTGGCTGGAAAAGAATTTCTTAATGACTTCCTTTTGAGAGTCAGAAATTTGACTGCAGATTTAAGGAACTTAAGTTTGTAAATTCCACTCTGAAGT
>CABHPR010114256.1:0-10482 GCA_902168415.1 Peromyscus melanophrys | reverse complement strand
CCCGGTCCCCACGCCGCCCGGGACGCGGCGCGCCTCCAGTGCTCACCGAGGAAGTCGATGTGCACTTGGCGCCCACCACGCTGCTCGACACTCAACCCGGCCTCCAGGGCCAGCACTGCGGCCAACGCGGCTTCAGCTGTTTCTTTGATGCGCTGTTCCAGAAGCGCCACCTGCGCCGCCTCTTCTAGGCCGCACTGGGCCAGCGCCACCCCCAGTGACCTCGGCAGGGTGTTGTGGTGCCGCACGAGCTGGTCCCCACGGCCCACGCCGCACACCACCTGACCACAGTGCAGCTCAGAAGGGGCTGGCCCAGGAGAAGCCCTGCCAAGGCTCACCTTTCTAAGTACCCCTTCGACACCTGAGCATCTTCCCTGCACCAAGATACAGGCCCCACCTTCCCTGCGCTTCAAGAACCCCCTTCTTCCATCAAGACTTAAACATTATAAATCACTCTTGGCTTCACTGGCCATCTGGTCCCCAGATCCCTCGGGGTTATACTGGCTTTTCAGGCCCAGCTCGAAGATTCCAAGCATGCTTGCTCCTACATGCTGTAGCCACCCAGGTTTTTCCTAGCCTTAGGGTGTCTCTTGAAGACCCTCATCATCTCCTCTGGAGTTCTGCTGAGTACCCAGGAGGTCCCCCAAGCCTTTCTAGGTTCCCCAGCTTGGAGCCCTTCCTGTGGGATTGACCCTAAATTAGTTTTTTTCTGTGAAGAGGAACATGCTGGAGAAGGAATCAGGCCCCTAGGTCCTGAACAGGAGTTGAACACAAGGGCCCGTGGCTCCTGATACAGAAGGTTCAGGAGGGTTAAAGAGGAAGAAGTGTCAACCCCAAGAGTCCCCTCAGAAATAACCAGAATCCCTCCTCCCCAGAGATCATGTCCTCTCTGCACCAGGCCCTCATCAGATCAGTGGGGATGGGCAGAGCTGGGGTGGACAGGGCCATGTCCCACACCTGAGCCGTTCTCACCTTGCTCAGTAGGGGTCTGTCACCCTGAATCCGACACACCATTGCACAGATACGCACAGCCAGCTCAGGGCCAGGTGCAGGACTGCCTGGGGGAACATGGAGAAGTTTAAGTCCAGAGAAGGTCTAGGAGGCCAGTTACTGCTCCCAATTCCTGGCTAGCACAGACAAGAACCTGGTAAGGGCAGCCGGGCAGGTGGGCACACGGCCTCCACAAGGACACTCTCCTCTTCCTCCAGCTTCTCCAGCAATGCCATCACTGTGTTCACCACTGCGGATGGCTCCACGCGCAGGTGCAGACGCAATGCCTGCTGTCCCCGCCAGCGCCAGCCACTGAGCCTCACAGCCACCTACAGCAGAAAAGGGAAAGGACCCTCCTCACCACCACCTCATGTGCCTGAAATGTAGGATGCTCATGCTACAGATGCAGTAGGTAAACTGAGGTAGGAAGGCACAGGGCACTGCTATGGAGAAGTGAGACAGTGGCAGCTAAGAGTTTGGGATCATTTCCCAGCAGGACTTGGAAATCCTAGCATAGGTTCCCTCCTTTGGGTACCCACAAAGACCGCAGTGCACAGAGGGGCCTGTTGTTACCTGTGATGCATCACCCAAGGCCTCGGAGTGCACGAAGGCCTCTACTTCCTCTTTCACCAGTGTTTCCTGGCCCTCCTTCCCACTCAGCTCCACCAGCCGTAGTCCAGGGCTGGCATCCCCTCCCCGAAGCAGCCCCGGAGGCCTATAAGTGAAAGCCAGGGTAGCTGGCACAGCCACACCACTCTGCTGGGACAGCAACCACCTCATCAACAGCCGGTCCTCCAGCAGTCCTGCCAGCTCTGCTGAGGCGCCTGTGGGGCAAGTGAGGTTCCGAGCCAGCTCTGCTGCCTCCCTGCCATGGCCAGATTCTGGCCCCAGGCCCGCTAGGAAGTAGGTGGCATGCCGAGGGGGAACAAAGTCATCCAGGAATGTCAGGCCCCCTGGATAGAAGCTCACAGCCTTGGAGACCAGCAGAGATGCCTCACCCTCTTGGCCTGGAGCCGCCACCTTCATCAGCCAGGCAGGGGACAGGCAAAGGAGCATGTTTCCTGTGGGCAAAGAGAAGAAGGTGGCTGGCCAGGGAAATGCTTACGTGGTGCCAAAACCCTCAGCCTCCAGCCTGGGCTTCTGTGTCATGGGGGTCAGTGATTCCCAGAACCCACCCCTACTCAGAGCAGCCGGTCCTGTGGAATGCAGGCCGTTGCCAAGTTTGGTGGGTATTTTGGGATATAGCTGGGCTAGGGCGGGGCTGCCCTTTCTGTAGGAGAGGGTAGGGAACTTGGGCACACACTCACCAGGGCTCTGGACCCCACCCTCCAGCAACAGAGATAGGAAGGTGCTGGGGGAACCCAGAATGCACAAGGTCACCTCTGCCCCAGGGCAGCCTGGGGGAAGAGAACATGGCCATGTTCACCAAGAGTCCTCCTCTTGCTGCCCTTCTCCCCACTTCCGGTGACCTTCCCATCCCCACCCTCACTCTTAGGCCTCCTAGGTCCTTCTTAGGGGTCAAATGAGAAGAAGGCAGAGGACAGAGGGAGCTGAATATGAAGGGGGAGATGTCTGCTATCCTGCATTGAGACTGGCTCTGTTTTATCTACATCTGTTCCAGAAGGCACTGGAGGATGAGTCTAACCTGAGTTTGGATTTTGTTTGTGACCTCAGAAGGGCCACTGTTTCTCTAAGCCTCAGTTTTCCAGTCTGTGTGATGGGAACAAGTCTGTGATTCTCATGTATTCTAGCTGCAGATCATTTGGTCCACACAAAATGATTCATGACCCACCTGATCTATGAAACAAGGAGGCATCTTGGGATCGCAACTGCTCAGCTGCCTCCATAGCATCTCCTAAGACATCGCTCTAGAAGTTTCAGCTCCACAGAATATGCAAATGATATCGTGGATTTCCAGGGAGCAGGGTGGGGTAGAGTGAGACATGGTGGGGAGCCCTGACCTGATGTCCTGGAGACAATACCTGCCTGCCTTAGATTCTCTGGTTTTGCCTTTAGAGCCTGGGGGAGGAACCAGCCTGAACAGACAGAGAGAAACAACTGGACTGAAGGTCCCTCCCTGTTTCTGGGAGACCCCCTTTGTGGAGTCCTGAGGCACCTGTACGAGGTGCCTGGCTGCGATCCTGGGTCTCAGGAAGGCCAGCTTGCTGCAGACAGCTCTGAAGGAGACCGTAGTAGTACACAGTCCAGGCCCGAGCCTCGGGCTCTTCTGGGGAGCCCTTGCAGTCCAGGCTAACATCCTGGCGCCAAGGCCCAGGGAAGCAGCCTGCAGGTGGCAGGGCAGTGCCTCCTTTCCATGGTCCTTCCTTTCCATCCAGGTCCTTGGATCCCAGGGGATAGTCCCACTCCGTACTCAGTGGATCCAGGCAGAGCTGAGCAGGGAGCAGAAACGGTACATCTTGGGCAGGATTGGCAAGGAAGCATTTTAAGTCACTTAATGAAATAAACCCGCTTCCCAGTCCCAGTCTTCCCACCTAGCTCAAGTTCAAAGGACCAGAAGAGGAAGGGGTCAGGACCAGAGGGAAGGCTTACCCAGTGGGAAGTGTGGCTAGGTGTGGTGTCCTGAGAATGGGAAGGGAAGTCCTGCTGACGGATTGCTGAGCCCTGTCCCACACTAGGGTCCGTTCTAGCTGGGTTTGCAGGAGCCCAGGTTTGGTTCTTTTCAATGTTGCAATCCCGGCTGCACACAGTGCCTGACACACAGTAACTGCCCCACAGCTGGTTCCTGACTGAAATATCTCAACCATTGTCCAGCTCTGTTCTCTCTGGGCCCCAGTGACTCATCTACTGTCACAGACTTGGCTGGCACCTAGTAGGTGAATTTATTTTCTGTTCCTCACCCCCATGCAGTGCCTCTGGGTGAAGGCTGCTATCCGTTTTACCTTCCTTTTTTTTTCGGCAAGGTTTCATATAGTTCAGGCTGGCGTCAAGCTTGGATGTAGTGGAGGATGGCCTTGAACCTCTGATCCATCTGTCTCTACCTCCTGAGTGCTGGGATTACAGGCATGTGCCACCATGCCAGATTTCCATGGCCTCCTGGATACTGAACCAGCATTCTACCAACTGCCTTGCAACCTCAGTCCCTCCCTTCCCTCCTCCTTCTTCTTCTTCATTTTTCCTTTTCTTTTTTAGAGATGGGGTTTTGCTCTTTAGACCAGGCTGAGAACTCAAGGCACTCCACTTCCCAAGTGGAGGGATTACAGATGTGCACCGCTACATCTGGTTTCACAGGGAGCTGGGGATTAAACTCAGGGTCCACTACATGCTAGGCAAGCATTCCTCTAAACAATGACAGCCTCAGCCCTGTTTTGCTTTTGTTTTTGCTATGTGACCCATGCTGGCCTTGAGTTGGCAATCCCACCACACCTAGCTAAACATCTCTACAGGTGTATGGTGTCCTGGCACCGTTTTCTTTGAAGGAAGTCTGACACTCCTGTCCCTTCTCTGAGGCTGGGAGTCTCAACGTGATAGAAATGGAGACATTACTCCTTGCAGTGCCTTGGCCTATCCAAGCCTGGCAGCTGGGCCTGTCTTTCAGGAGACGGACTGAGCCACCTTGGACAGGTTGGTAGCTCTTTCTGGCTTGGTGGCTGCCTGTGCCTGCCTTATTCCCACCTCATAGGTTCTGAAGTGATATCTGGCCTGGGGGAATCATCTGTTGGCTCAGAAACTGTAAACTACGGCCCAGACATCCAAGGTCTGGGCCTCAGACCTTCACTTGCATCTCAGGACACCAGGGCTGAATTCTTCGAGCCCTTTCCTAGGAAAGTACTCTGGTGTCATGGACTGTAGGCTCATTGCTATGTCCCCAGACCCAGACCAGTGCTGGGCACAGGGGTGGTAGTCAGTAGGTGCCGTCGGAATGAGGGACAATCATTGGGATGACAGCACCTACCTCCTGGGGATAATGTGGCACAGGTGAGTGCCTGGTACACTGGGTAGGGGTCAAGGGGTGAAGTTGGTTATGGGGTGGGAGCTGTCAGAAGCAGGACTTTCTGGGTGCCAGTCCTTGCCTTCCCTCTATCCAGGGACTCGGGCCTTTGTGGGAAGGGACCACAAGAGACTCACCATCGTGGAGGTGGAGAGGCTGAGAGACTAAGGGACAGAGAGACAAAGCAGGGATCAGGGCAGCCAGGTCCCTAACTGACCTTTCAGCCCTTAAGACTTCAAAGAGCCCAGACACCCTCTGTCCTATCCCTGCCCCACCCCCACCCTTAAGGAAAAAGAGAAACTTCTGCTCCATGGACGCCAAGAGCCATGCATCTGAGTCCTCCAATCTCCACCCCCCATGACTCCAGCTATACTGGGGTGTTGCAGTGGTGATGGTGGGGCTCCCAGGGTCCCCGGGAGTGTGTAAGGTTAGTGTCCAGATCTACAGGTTTTCAGGGTCCCCAACCTGCATTCCCACTTATCCCTGCTCCCTGGCTCCCCTGGGGTTAGGGCAGGAACCGGGGTACCTGCTGGTAGCAGCAACTGTACCTGCTGGTAGCAGCAACTGGACCAAGCTGGACAGTCGAGCGGCTGGGCAAAGACCAAGGGAGTGCTGCAGTGGTGGCGGCACCCTTGCAAGTGGTGTGCCCTTATATAGTGAGCCTGGCCATGCCTGGGGCGGGGCCGCCCGGACTCATGCCAGGGCCCCGCCTCCTGCTTTCCCTTGTGGCTCCCCCACTCCACACCTCAGGCTTAGGAAAGGGACTAGTGGGAGGGAGGGTGCTGGGATCTGACGACTGAAAGAGGCAGTCCACAGAACAGAGGGGTATCCTCAGACACATAGCCCAAGGCCAGGACCATCCAGACACAGATTTCCAGTGAGGTCCACCGGGAGAAGAGAGGGAGAGCCATGGCCGGTGACAAGAGGCAGTGTGGGGAGCCTGAGCCCAGCCTGTTACTGGAGCTGCCTGCCTGGGGTCAGGCAGAGGCTGAAGCCTATCCTTAGCTGGAGCAGAGCTCCTGGTGCTCCCAGCCAGGCAGCTGTCAATCCTAGTCAGGAGTCCCTGGCCACAGGGCACACTCTCTCACAGTGTCTCCTGAGCCAGGGTCTCACCTATTAGGTAGCATGAGGACAGCCCAATCAAATGCTGGTGTGAAGCCAGCAATATAAACTCCTTGCCATGGCAGGGCAAACAGCCAGGAGTAGAGCTTCCAGAGGCCTGCATACCTGACCCATGTACCTGCAGTTACACCCACAATCTCCCTAAGAACCCACAATTATACCCGAAGGCTCATGCAGTCAATCTGCTGGTGTGTATCACACTAATCTTAGCTCTGGGCTGGAAGGATCTGGACAGCTACCCTTTTAGTACTTGAAGTTCACTTTCCTTCTGCCCCTAACGGGGCCAGAGCTGCCATAGGATCTAGCCCCATATGGCCTCTGCCTTGCCCCCAAACACTCTGACCCTCTCTCCCCCTGCTTGGCTCCCCAGGACCTCCATTGTTCTCAAGAGCATCTTTGAGAAGGAGAGTATTAAGGAGCCAGCAGCACTCCTTGGGGACAGGGGTAGCAGCTTGTGTGGTTTCCCAGGAAGTACATTCACAGTAGTCTGACAGAGCCACCTCTGCCTCTACCACTCAGAAGAGAAGGTGATTTACCCAGGGCTCCCTAGGCCCCCACGTCCACCGTTGGATTTTCCAGAACTGCTATGAGATACCCCGCTCCAGGTCCACATGTGTCCCCAGTTGTCACCACTCTGATTCCTACAATAGGGGCAGCCACCCCAGGAGCCCCACCTCCTTGCTACTTGCATGGCCTGAGCTCTAGAGGGGTCCTACTGTGGGGACAAGGTGGAGTACAGATGGGTTATGCAGCCTCTGGAGACTCAGTTTCTCACTTTCAAACGGGAGTTACTGTGCATTCTTTACAAGTCTAGCTGAGGAGGGGGCTCTAGATATTAGGTGAGCTTGTGATTTCAGCAAGTGATTTCTTTTTTCCTTTTCCTTTTCCTTTTTTTTTTTTTTTTTTTTTTCTTTCTTTGTGTAGTCCTGACTGTCCTGGAACTCACTCTGCAGACCAGGCTGTCCTCGAACTCACAGAGCTGGGCCTGCCTCTGCCTCCCAAGTGCTGGGATTAAAGGTGTTGTAACAAGCACTGTATGAGAGCATGCATTATCTCAATTCTTAACATTGTGAAAGCTGTTATGACCTTGCTTTCATGCATAGGGAAGCAAGGTTCACTCACAGAGAGGTCGTGTGATCTGTCCAAGGTCATTCAGTGGTAAGAAGCCAGCCAGCTGGGATCTTTCCTGTGATCTAATGCGTACATGCTGTTCAAGGAAGAGCATGGCGCTGTCCACCCCCTAACAAGCCTGGCTGGGCATCAGGTCATTTGTGTTTGCCTAGCAGGTGGAAAAAGAAATTCTGGCCAGGCGGTGGTGGCGCACGCCTTTAATCCCAGCACTCGGGAGGCAGAGGCAGGCGGATCTCTATGAGTTCGAGGCCAGCCTGGACTACCAAGTGAGTTCCAGGAAAGGTGCAAAGCTACACAGAGAAACCCTGTCTCAAAAAACCAAAAAAAAAAAAAGAAAAAGAAAAAGAAAAAAAGAAAAAAAAAAGAAAAAGAAAAAGAAATTCTGAGACGTCTTAAATTTATTTACAAATAGTGGAGGGGAGGAGCAATAACAGAAGCAAACCAGCTAGCAGCCTCCTAAACATATGTTGAAAGATTGGTCCCCACTCCAGGAGCTGGGCCATGAGGGTGCCATTATTATTACAATCCAACCAGTTAAGAAGCAATATTGCAGCCCAGCGATGGTGGTGCCCACCTTTAATCCCGGCACTCAGGAGGCAGAGGCAGGTGGATCGCTGCAAGTTCGAGGCCAGCCTGGTCTACAGAGTGAGTTCCAGGACAGTCAGGGCTACACAGAGAAGCCCTGTCTGGAAAAACTTTAAAAAAAAAAAAAAGCAATATTGCTAGGCATGATGATGCAGCTTATAAATCCCAGCACTACGAAGGAAGGAAAATTGCTGCAAATTCCAGGCTAACCTTGGCTACTTAGTGAGACACTATCTTAAAAAAAATAAAATAATACTAAAACTGGGCCTGGTGTCACAGGCCTGTCATCTCAGATACTTGAAAGTTTGAAGCAGGAGGATGACAAGTTTATACCTGACTGGGCTACAAGCTCAAGGCCAGCATGGGTCGCTTTATAAGACCTTATTTCAAAATGAAAAATCAGAAGGAAGACTGGGGGTGTGATTCAGTAACAGAGCTTGCTTGGCATGAGTGAGGGTCTGGGTTCAACTCTGTTACCTCAAACAAAACAAGACAGCTAGGCGGTGGTGGTGCACGCCTTTATTCCCAGCACTCGGGAAGCAGAGACAGGCGGATCTCTGAGTTCGAGGCCAGCCTGGTCTACATAGTGAGTTCTAGTACAGCCAGGGATACACAGAGAAACCCTGTCTCTAAAAAACAAGCAAACAACAATAAAACCCAACAAGTCAAAGACACTATAGCTGAGTGTAGCAATCCCGGCAATCAGGAGACTGAGGCTGGAAGATGGTGAATTGAAGGCTAGCCTGGGCAACATAGAAAGACACATAAAGACACACAGGCAAAACACTCACACACGTAAACAAACAAAAATGACTGATAAGATGGTTCCATGGACAAACACACTTGCTGCCAAGCCTGAAACCTGAGTGCAATCCTTGGGAGCCATAGAGCCAACCCCTGCAGGCTGTCCTCTGACCTCTATACACCTGCTTTGGCGCATACATAAACAACATAACGTGAGCCTAGGTCTCTTTGCATTCGACCTCCCTTACCCCAACCTTTGCCCGATCTGTATAGCTCAGTCCTTTTATCCATGGTCAATGTAAATCAGTTATACTTTCTTTCCCCCAGTTTTCATGGTAAAGATGCTTTGGCTTTGTAGATTCTGGAGCCATCTTTCCAACTGCTACCCAGCCATGCTGCTGGGCAGTACCAGAACTGCTTGTCTTCTGGCCAACATCACTGTGATGGTTCAATAAGCCATATTATTTCAGGGAAATCTCTGTCTCAAGAGTTATGAAAGGGGTGACCAATCCAAGTTGGGCAACTTCAGTCTGGTCTTAGGGCACTGAGATGTGGTTCAGGCATGTGTGAAGAGCTGTCTCAATGTCTTTGCCAGGGAAGAGGTGATGTCACCCAAGGCTGAGCTGGGCAGGGTTAGGACAGAGTAAGATGGTGTCTCTGCCCAGATGTCACTATGAGAGTAAGATGGACAGGGAACTGAGAGGGAAGCTGGAATAGGAGTGGTAATCTACCCATTTTCTGTAGGGGAAAACTGAGGCTCAGGAAGATCCTGAAAGTCTTTCCTATTCAAGAATTTAGCAGGAGGTCCAAATCTCGGCTTTGAATCTGGGAGGCTTCAGGGATGGGAGGCTTTTGTAGTGGGTGAAAGTACAAGATGGAGATCAGGCGTCCTCTAGGTGGCCTTCCTCTCACCTGTGAGCCCTGCTCCTGTCCCAGTCCATATCTTTGTGATGATACAGGTTGGCAGACCCCTCTGGGTGTCATCCCAGTTCATCTCCACAGCTGAACACCCCAGGTGTGCTTCCTGATTCAGCCCCTTTCCAGACAGTTATTTGTTTTGTTTTGTTTGTCTTTGGGTTTTCGAGACAGGGTCTCTCTGTGTAGCTCTGGCTATCCTGGAACTCACTCTGAAGACCAGGCTGGCCTCAAACTCACAGAGCTTGCCTGCCTCTGCCTCCCCAGTGCTGGGATTAAAGGCATGCACCACCACACCTGGCTTCCAGGCAGTTTGTAAAGGAGCTGCTAGGTTCATAGAAAATGGTTGATCAGTTGCTCCCTGCATAAAAGCACCTAGGTGAGGAGTTGTTGCCACTGTCTCACTCAATATATCCCAACAATACTGCATGGGTCCATGTTGCCTGGAGTACAATGTCTTTTTCCAGCTAGTGAAAATGTGTTAGAAGGATTGAAACTGCTTTCTGAAGAAGGGCTCATCAGAATGTGTGAATACAAGTGTTCACATTAAAGCTGGGCATGGTGACACATGCCTTTGATCCCAGCAGAGGCAGACCTGCAGATCTCTGTAAGTTCGAAGCCAGCTTGGTCTACATAGTGAGTTTTGAGGCCGGTCTGGTCTACATAGTGAGTTCCAGGGCTGCCAGAGCTACACAGTGATACTCTGTCTCAAAACAAACAAAAAAGTTCACATAAACCAGGCACGCTTGTAATCCCAATGCTTGGGAGGTAGAGGCAGGCAGTTTACCATCAGTTTGAGTCCAACCTGGTGTACATAGTGAACTCCAGGCCAGACAGGGTTGTATAGTGAGAAGCTGTCACAAAACAAAACAACGGTGTTTGCACAGGAGGAACCTATTTCTCTTCTCTGACTTCTCAGGGTTGCCATGGAGATGGCAGGCAACAGGAGCTGCTCAAGTGCTGCCCAGAAAATGCTTCTCAGAGGAGGAAGGACAGTGACTCTGCCCCATCCAGTGTCCTGCTGGGAAGTATCTACTACTAGAGTCTGT
>CABHPR010114255.1:0-12562 GCA_902168415.1 Peromyscus melanophrys | reverse complement strand
TATGTGCTGGAATTGAGATGTCCTGGGTTGCCAGCAGTTGTCAGAGCCCTTCTACTTCATCCCCATCATCAGCCCCCTGCTCCTCCCCCCAAATCCCAATCTTTGCAGCCATTTCTCAGTCCCAGTCAGAATCAGCTGAGATTCCCATTCTGTGGCTTTACTCCACCCAGGCCTGCCACCACTGCCTGGAATGTCCCTATTTGCTGTTATCTTGAGCAGCACCCTACTTTTGCTTTTCATCTGTTATCAGAAGACCTGGCAGGTGGGGCTTGCCAGAGGTAGGTACTACTTCCTGCTCAGGATCTGCCTAGAGTTGACAACCTAGTTAATCAGGTCCTGCTCAGGTCCCCAAAATAAGGTTCATTTCTTACTAACCACCATCCAGAGATTATCAGTTGGCTACCAAAGACCTTCTGTTTTTACATACTATCTGGCTAACCCAACACTATAGAATTCAAAATTCCCCGGCTATAATCTCTTGATTCCAGTGATGGTTTACTGTTTTTATTTTCTGGGGTTAAGTGCTGCCTCTTTCACTGGCCACTGAAGTTCAAGCTTCAATGAAACAAGAATTCTCTGCTGTGGGCCCAGCACCAGTGACAACTGAGACCATTAAAGAAGGTGGTTCTGAATAGACTACTTCATACCAGCAAGCATGGGTGCAGGCCCTTTCAACTGGTGACCCATTCTGATCTTCCCATTGGCCTGAAGACTTCACCTTTTCATCCTGAATTTCAGATTCAGGATGATGGAAGGAACACTTTGTGGGGATTATGGCTACTTTTGGGTACCCAGAGCTCTGGGAATAGACACAGTTAACACCTTCAACCAATCAATGCAGTCTTCATTCTACCCCAGAGGCTTCTGAGATCTGGTACTCAGTGCTGACTGATCTGGTCTCAGTACTGACTGGATGCTTCACCATATAAGCAGAACTCAAGCTACCTTCTGATTCTGTCCAGTACACATGGAAAGCTCTCTACAATTGTAACCCAAATAAACTTGGCTCTGTCTTGCTCAATAGGCAATGCTCACACTGGGATTCTGCAGTTCTTAAAGGTTTACTGTACCTTCCCTTGCTTTTTGGGCCTGTCTTTATGTAGGGAGAGTTTGATACTCTTCATTCCACATCAGGACAGATGTACTTCCATGTCAAGCTGCATAACTATCTTTCCCTGGGAGGGACCTACCCTTGCTGACCTGAATGAATAGACCATGCACTACACTAAATCCCAGCCCCGAGCCTTCACTCTGGCCTGGGGCCTCATTCACAAAGAGGCAGACGCTAAGTTTCCGTTAAGTTGTAGGAGTTTATTTTAAATAACCTACAGTTGATTAAAAGGGAATTCATGATAAAAATAGAAGATACTTGAGGAAAGATGAGGGAATGGACTCTGCACACACACTAAACTAACAATGCCTCTAAAACTAGTGATTATAGCAAAAAATGTCTTCACATTAAAATTTTGCTTTTTATGTTTTTTTTTTTTCAATTTTTTACACAATTACAAAAGAAAAATAAAAGCCCTAAAATCTTGATTATTTTTCTTTTTCGTTTTTTGGGGTTTGGTTTTCTAAATTTTTTTTTTTTTTTTTGGACCAAATGCTCATTTTCCTCTAAATTTATTGACCTGTGGAAGTTTTTATACAATAAAGTCTTTCAAATGAAAGACTGGGGTTTCCAAAGAAAAAGATGGATCTCTTAAAGGGTACAAAGAATGCTGAGAACAAAGGATGATGGGAAAACGGTTTCAGTCACTGATTATTTCATTATCTTTAGACTCACTCGCCCTTCATCCCTCCCCAACCCCAAGCTACACGATCTTTAAGATCAAGAAGAAGGCTTAAATATTTTAAAATAATTAAAAAGAAATAAAAATTCACATTTAAAAAGGAACACTCAAGTCAGGAAATATTTTCCCATCATGCTTTTCTGTGAATAGGTGTCTGAACCAAAACACTGCCCATGTCACAACTGCTTCAAGTTTAATGAAAACTGGTTCCCATGACGACAGAGTGACAACTCTAATAGGTGCGCTGGGTTTTTGTTTTGTTCTACTTAACTTTAAATTCCTGAAATAGGGGAGAGGAGGGAATTTAGGAATCGTTTCTATTAAAATATAGAAGTTATTGCAAAACCCTAACTGTAAAAACGCACCAATATAATCAGACTTCGCATACAGTAGCTGAGAGAATCCAAACATTGCAGCAAAACTGAATTTGCCTGGCAGGATGCTGACAAATTCCCATCCACTTGCTCTCAAAAATAAAAACAAAATTCAAAACAAATCAAACAGCTAGAATTTTGATATCTGAAATATTTTTAAATAAGTTGTCCATAGGACAACTGGCTCAGCTCTCCCTTATAACATCTCCAGGTCTATCTTTTTGCAAAGATGTTGGTTTGTTAAGACTTGTGGCCTCTCCCTCAGGTGTGAGGGCAAGTGAGGCTCAGTTTATCCATCTTCCTCAAACCACACTGTCCTTTTCACAGAGCCCCCGGCAAGACGGGTCAAAACTCGTAGTCCTCATCGGTCATATCAATGGCCCAAGCAAACTTCTCCCTCTGGGTTTTGTTGTAAATCTTCTCAATTGGGACCCCCCACTTCTTGCACCTGCAAAAATAAAGGTAAGACAAGAAAGGAGATTAGTGTACCTTAATAATAGCCCACAGCAGAGGTCCAGGGTTTTCTGGTACACCAGAAATATTCAAAGAACTTTATTCATCGCCCCATTTAATCTCAACAGAGATCTCTAAAGTAGGTGTTACTGCAGAAACACAAACCAAAAAGGTAGACTGTAAATAGCCCCGCAGAGAAGGTAAATAGCAGTGTCCTCATGCTACTAGAAAGTGCAGCTGGAATTTTAACACTAAGCAGTTTGGTCCAAAGCCCACACTTCTGACCACTCTTACACTGCCCCTCAAGAGTTAATTCAGGCTCAGTGGGGGTCCTGGTTGGTTTTGCTGTTGTTCAACTTGACCGGCTAGATAGAGCTATCAGGGAAAAGGAACATCAACTAAGAAAATGCCTTTATCGGATTGCCTGTAGGAAAGTCTATAGGGCATTTTCTTGACTAAAATTTGATGTCAGAGGGTCCAACCCAGAAAGCAGGCTGAGTAAGCCATGGAGCAAACTAGTAAGCAGTATTCCTCTGTGGTAGTCTCAGCTTCATTTCCTGCCTCCATGTACCTGCCTCGAGTCCCTGCCCTGACTTCCCTCAGTGATGGAGTGTGACCTGAGAGTTGTTAGGCTGAAACAAAACACCTTTTGAGCCACGGTGTTTTATCACAGCAATAGAAACCCTAACTAGGACAGCAGGGTAAGTCACTTGTCACCAAACCTAAAGACCAAAGTATGATCCTCAGGACCCACATGATGGAAGAGAGAATCTACCCACCCCTGCCAATTGTCCTCTGACCTCCTCATGTACACTGTGTTATGTGCAAACATAAATTAATGAAAAAAGAAAATTAACCCAAGTAACACAAGTACAAAGTTGGGTCTCTGGTCTAGATTTCAACAACTCAAGCTAATTCAACATCTTCAGAAATAATCCACTTGTTTGGATGCCACTTATGACTATGAAAGAATAAGAAACAGGAGTTATGTATCCATACAAAATAGGGAAAACCTATGTGCCTTTACTGAATGGTCTCACTACATCTGTGTAGGTTACTTGATCTACATTCTCAATTCTTTGCCTTACTTTTCTTCCTGTTTTTTTTTGGAATTTTTTCTTATTTCTTTTTTGAGACAGTCTTTCTATATAATCTAGGCTGACTTCAAACTTGCACAGATCATTCTGCTTTTGCCTCCTAGTGCTGGCTTAAAGGCATACACTACCAAACCCAGCTTGCTTTCTTCTTTCATGTGCAAAATTTCTCTGAGGGGACTGGACAGATGGCTCAGTGTTTAAACTGCACTTGCTGCTCTTGTAGAGGACCAGAATTCGGTTCACAAAACCAACATAGTAGTTCACAACTGGAGTCCATAACTCCAGTTCCAGGGGATCTGACATATTCTTCTGGCATCCTTGGGGACTAGGCACACATGCGGCAGGCTGGGTTTGTAGTGTACGCCTTTAGTCCCAGCACTCAGCAGGAACAGGCAGGTCTCCAAGTTCAAGGTCAGCTTGGTCTACACAGCTAGTTCAAGGCTAGCCAGGACAACTTAGTGAGAACTAATCTCATAAAAAGATATTTTGGGGTTTGTTTTTTCCCCCCCCCCCAACTGAAAAGTTCTGTTAAAATACAGATGAATTGACCCTTCTATTTTTCCTTCATAGAGGCCTAGGAGAGTCCATTCCTGTCAAACCCACCTTCTCAGGATAACAGAAGATTGGGAGATGTACAGTAAGCAGGAACACTTGTGTGAAAACAGAAGTATGTAAGTTTGGGTCCCCAGTGCCCATGGCGAAAACTAGGTGTGCTGTGAGCCACTATAATCGCAGCCCTGCAGGGTGGAGACAAATGGATCCCAGGGGCTACTAGAGACCCTGTCTCATGGAACCAAGGCATAGTGATAGGAGGAAGATACCAAGTGTGGTCCTCTGGCCTCTGCAGGCATGGGCTCCTACTCACACATGTGCCCTTGGGACCATCTAGGCTATTCTGCTGTACCTGTGGACAGGGCTCAGCAATCAGAACATCAGGCTCTCCCAGAAGTGTGCAGCTTAGACATGGCATGAGGACACTGGCAATACTCTGAGACTTTCTGCCTTTCCTACCTTAAGCAACAGCAGGAAATTTGCAAAGGCCTAATGCTTACCAAGCCACTGTGATCCTAGGGTCCAGATAATTGAGTTTGGAGGTTCCCAAAGCAATTTGTTTATTCTCCTCTCGATCTGTGGCTTGAACTTCCAGCTTCATCAGCTGCTCTTCTAGTCTCTGTACAGCCTTCTTTTTTGACTCTACTACCCTGGAAGAATGGCAGTCATTACACATTAAGACTGACCTCTGGACAAGAACAGACTACATCCTTAGACTACATCCTTAGATGCCACTTAGAGGAGAAAAAGCATGGAAAATTTCCCAAAGAAACTCTTGGAAAAGAAAAAAATTCAGTATGGTGGTTTAGCCTGGGAAGCTAAAAGGATTGTGAGATCCAAGATAGTCATAATGAGACCCTGCCTTCAAAGAAAAGAGGTAGGTGGACTGGGACACCCAGGCCTAAATGATGAGGCCAACTGTTCTCTCTTAACCAGCCCTTGGTACAGTATCAAATACATACTTCTTGGTCTTTGCATCCTTCATGACTTTGGCATCAGCCTTAGCACTTTTCAGGTCCCTTCGGGCATCTGCTAACTGGTCTTTCTTGGCATCAATCTAGGCAGAGAAAAACAGCAGTAAAGTTAGGAATAAAATGAGCCAGAGAGGGAAAAGAAGAGTTCCAACTAAGAACGTAAAACCTGGGAGTTGTTAGTGTTTTCTAGGTACAAACACAGGGGTGGCTTTATGAAGACAGGGGATGGACAGTGACCACAGAAAACAATTCAACCTCTGTTTGCTTCTCATTCATGTTCTTCAGTGAACTTTTTCTAAAAGAGTATCTAGAAATTTGGTTGTAATCTTTCAGGGGAACACTTGGCTTTAGAGAACAGAGAAGGGCCCAGATGGCAGCTATTATCAAATGAATCCTGTGCCAGGCTTTAGTCTTCCTTTGTTGTTAGTCTGTTTGTTTTTTTGAGACAAGGTCTCACTACGTAGACCAAGCTGGCCTAAACTCACAGAGATCTGCCTGATTCTGACTCTCAAATGCTGGGATTATAGGTGTGGGTCACTACGCCCCGGTCTTTTGCATCTCTTTTAAGAATACTGTAGGAGAAACTAACCACTGAAGCTGGACACTCAAATATCTACAAAGGAAGTACAGATTATTTCCCATATTCTGTCACCTTTTTTTTTTTTTTTTTGCCAGGTTTGAGGAAAAGGGTACATTAATATCTAGGAAACGAAAACATGGCAAATAGCATTAATGAGGAATGGCCTAGCCTTAGCTTTCTGTTTTAGAAAGTAGGGAAGTCTAAACTAAGAAGAAAATTAGTCATCACTCAATAAGAGATGTGAAAAGAATCAACTAATTTTTCTACCACAAAGGTAATCTTATGGAATCCCTATCTATAAAGAGAAGACAGAACATTTTCATCCTTTCTTGCTTTTTGGAACCCTTGAAAAGCTAAGTTCTGCTTTGGGTGTTGCTTAGAAACAGCAGTAGGCAATATTAGGATGCTGGGGCTAAAGCTGGTGAGTTTGTGCTGCTGGGTTCCCAAGAGTCTCACCCCTGTGATCACCCTGATGACCTGTGAGGTCAAGAGAATATTCTAGAGTAAATACACGTTGGCTTATTGTTCACTGAGCCTAAAATCTGTTAGACAAACACCCCATCCCACCCCACCCCACCCCCGGGAGAAACAAAACAAAATAAAACAAAAAAACCCACACAAAATGCAGCCTAAGATTAGAAACAGTCCACCACTGTGAAAGAATCATTAAATTATGTTTTACTGTTAGTGGATTCCTTCCAATATCTATGTCGTTCAAAATGTTACTGGAACTGACTCTGCACACAAAAGCATCACAGCTACCACTAGCCAGATGCTTCTTGGGCCAGAAATGCAGCAAACCACAGTATAAACCATTTCTGTGAATGCTACACTGGCAAGCTATGTCAAATTCTCTCAGAGCATCAAAGACTCCATTGATTCACTAGGCAGTGGGGCGTGTGTTTGCTTTGTGGGCACATAGGCGAAGGTTCCTAGGCTTGGAGGGCTCATGTGGCAGACATCCTAAGCCACTCAAACAGGGGTTCCAGAGTAAGAGCAACAAATGCTCCAGGAAGGGTCTTCTGACCTAGGTAAACAGCACCCCAGTACTCATGCTTTAATCTGAGGTTGGATATGACAACATGTGGAAAGTAAGCAGTATCAGAGGATCTCTGTTTAACAGAGGGGCAAAGCAAAGGCAAATGCTAAGATGGCAGTTTGTGAGTTTCTTGGCTTGCTGACCCTATACACGGACTAGAGAGCTCTGTGATCTGTATTCACTCACTGTGGATACAGAGATCCCTTCAGGCCAGCTGCAGCAAAGCCTCTAGGTTGTATCTTTATATACATTATGCTGAGGTACTCATCTTGCAGATATCTCAATAGAAGAAAAGTATTCTGAGCCTGAATGTGTGTTAAGTTTCACTACAAAGCAGTTTCTAAAACTCAGTTGTCCAAGTAAAGAATTCCATAAACTTCGGTGGGAAAAAATTGTATCTGCACTTTGGCTACTCTCTAGTTGACTTTTATTATTTCCTTTTTAATTATGAGTGTGGGCAAGAACCCAAAGAAATATAACTTGTCCTGTGACTATTACCAACAGATGTCGAATACTTCCCTATTATACATTACAGTGTTATAGAACTCTTGAAATATCACTTTTATTTATTACTATCTTTTTTTTTGGGGGGGGGGATCATTTGATATTTCCTCCGTGGAGAGGAGGAATAGCGATAATTATAGTAGCTGATGTGAAATAAGCTCATGTATCACTATATAGTAATTATTAGGACCACCTCAAGACCTTAAATGGGGATATTTATTCCTGTGCCACAGACTGAATTTTAATATAACTGGTTTCCATTGTGCAACTGTTTTAACATGAACTATCTGCAAATTTTCACTGTGGGTTGGTTAGGGAGTTCAGATGCATAGTTAATCAGCCAATGCTAATTATGCATGGTAGTGGAACAACATCACCTTGTTTTTGTATCAGTCTCTCTCTACAGGGCACAACCCTAACACGGTCAGATCTGAATTCAACAGATGTAAAGAGTTGTGCTAGGATTAGGGGGGATTAAACACCATTGCTTGACCAGCTTTTAAACCTGAAACAATCTGATAGGAAAGAGTTAACTTTCCCTCCCCCCCCCCTGCTTCTACCCTGGGGATTAAACCCAGGGTTCATGTATGGTAGACGAGCATAGGTAGGCTCTACCACTGAGGTGTATCTTCAGGATCTTAGTAGAGCACTAAGACTTTATTTTTGTGGTGCTAGGGATGGAACCTGAGGCCTGTTATACACCAGACAAGCATTCTACCACAAAGCTGCAATCTTATTTCCATTTTCCTTAAGCATGTAACAGGGATGACAATTAGCTATTCAAGAGGCAAAGTTAGCAGTTCAAAACAGAAAGTAATTAATATAGAACTTGTGTCCCCAGCACAAATATTTTAGGAAAAAAAACAAATACCACAATACTATCCAAGTATCTCCACTTGTTATCTCTAGAACAGATCTTCCTTCAGAACAGACCCAGACTAGCCTGCTGTTATCCCAGCCTACACAAGGTCAGATTCCAGACTCCTCTCATTTTCAGATGATATCATACATAACTCCCTTTGCTACCCCACCTTCGGACCCCACCATACCTTAGACTGCAAGTTCATCATTGACTTCTCAAAGGTCTTTGGTGGCGCCCTCTGGTGGTTACAAAGAATTGCAACAGCTCGATTGGCACGATTATAAGACAGAATCTTTGCTGGTACATTCTCATCGGCTGTAAAGAAATAGAATCGTAACAGAGTCAATTTGTACACCAAGAATGTACACATGAAGGATCTCTAGGGACTTCACCCTTGTCATGTTTGTACCAGTCTTCAACTTATCATAACCAACTTTCTCTGAAGGTACAAGGTCAAAATTTGAGTCAAAGGCAGGAAATTTCTACATAAGCCTGAATGAGTTCTTATCACAAGAGTTATTCTGGGCCTCTATTTACTTTTTTTCCTTTTCCTTTTCCTTTCCCTTTCCCTTTTCTTTCCTTCCTTCCTTTCCTTTCTTTTTCGAGACAGGGTTTCTCTGTATAGCTTTGGTGCCTGTCCTGGATATCGTTCTGTAGACCAGGCTGGCCTCAAACTGACTGCCTCTGCCTCCTGAGTGCTGGGATTAAAGGTGTGCGCCACCACCACCCAGCTTCTTTTCTTTTTTTAACTTTAGTAAGTTACTGTCTGTAACTCCAGTTCCAGAGAATCTGACACCCTCACATAGACACAGATGCAGGTGAAAATCTGATGCACATAAAATAAAAATTAATTAATCCCAGCTGGAGGGGGGGCTTAGGCAGAAGGTTTACTACTTGAGGCTAGCTTGGAGCACTAATGAATTATGGCTAGCCTTCAGGTACAGTGTGAGAACTTGATCTAAGGGGGTAAGAAAAAAAGTACTAGGAGTAATTATTACATACTATTATTAAGACAAAAAATAACAGAGAAAAAGATTTATTCTCATATTTTTCTGGCAACTGTGACAACTTTTACCCTCTCCAATTTAATAGCATTTTCTGTACCTTGTGAGCTTTAAGTAACACAGACAAAACACAAAAATTCTTAGAGAAAGTTCTGTTAGCATTCTATGAAGATTAATCTAGAATTTGGGGCAGGACTGGGAAGAAAGGCACTGGTTTTGTTTAGACAGCTAAGCCTCTTCTAGAGGTTGGAGGGAAAGAGTGAAGGTCAAGGAGGACACTGGCACCACCCACGGGGCAGCCCTATAGTCACTACTTACGGGCTGTGAGCTCTTTAAGCTGCTGCTGTAGCGTGATGGAGGCATTGTACGTACGGAACACCTTGGCGGTCAAGCCCTCCATGAGGTCCTGAAGATGCTTATTTAGAATACCAGTCTGCAGAAGACAAAGCAACACAGAGGATACTGGAACTGGGTAAAAGTCAAACTACCCTTCCCTGGCAGCAAGTACTAGGAGTCACTGTGCCAGTGCTGTCAGCATCCTGACAAGTTACGGCCCTGTCCATCAAGGAGGGAGTTAGCCAAGAGGGAAAATAATTCCAGAATACGTGATTGCACAATACCTTTCTACAAAGTACTTCAATCTTGAGTAGTTCAAAACAACAAGTGTGTTCTTTCCTATAAAAATCTCTCCCAGTACAGAAATCAATGAGTCTTAGCTCCCTAGCACAGGCAGCTAGGCATCTCATAAAAGGATGCAGGAAAGAGGGAAAGATACAGTAGGCCTCAACTCCCTCTGCCTTAAGGCTTTGGTATTAATCTGAAGCAGAAGGTGTCTGTTCCTGGTTACAGATGCACTGTGTGCCCCAAGGGAGGAAGGGTATGTAGAATGTCACTGACAAGCTAGCCTAAATGGACAGCCCAAACGTCCTTTGGCAACTTTTGTCTTTAGAAGCTGGAGATTGCCTGGGACTCTAGACCAGTGTCCTGTGTCTACTCACATTAAGTCGATCAAAAAGATCATCCTCGGGCTGCTTGTTCTCCATAAATAGTTGTAAGTTCTTAAAAACCTAAAAGAAATAAGTCCAATTATTATTTTTAAAATCTTTAGAATAACTTCAAACTCACAAAAACTTGCAAAACAGAGAAAGGGCACAGGGACCACCCATATATACTGTACTGAAATTCTTGCTTTGTATGTGTAAATTTACATAAATACCCAAGTATCTGTTCGGAGCCATTTGTAGGTTACATATTGTATCTCTTTAGCTCTAAACATCTCAGTGTCTGTTTCCTAAAAACAGAAATACTCCTTTATAGTCAAACTATGCTTACCCCAGTTTTATATGACTTAGCTGATGTGTACAGTTATCTAGTAGGCTAGAGTAGTAAAGCGCCTGCCTGTGTGCCTATCTCATGGGTCTATGGAACTGCAGCACACTCCACAGTGATGGGTTCAGAGCACTGAAAACTAAAAGATTATCATTTTATTCAGTTGGGAATTGGCCTGAGACTAAACAAAGGCACAAGGTGGCAAGTGTGCAACATGACCAGAGGATGATGATGTGCTTAAATCACTGAAGTGGTTGGGTCCAATCTTATGCTGAGTTTGCTCTGAGGGCTAACTCTCTGCAGACTGTTACAAACTGCTTCCAGAGATGGCTACACATTCCTAGCAAGTAGCAGAGATTGCAGGATAGGGCTAAAATGAGGCACACAGCACATACACAGCACCAAGCAGTATCTCTCTTTGAGATCATTTTTGCTAGAGCCCAGCAAAATGTGGAGCATACAAAAAGCACTCAATAAATATTTGTTGAATGAACAAGTAATAAAGCAAGCCAGAGAGCACAAGCCACATGAACTTACTCGTTTCTCAACTGGGACTTTGTTATAGTATCTGATTGAGTCCTTCCCAGGAAAGTCAAATTCCACCACATATTCCTGACCATCCAATTCTGGGTGTAGATTGATGTGTTCCACTCTAAGTGAACAGCAACCCACAGTGTCTGCCGTTTCTCCTTCCTCCTTCTCATTGCCTGCTCTCAGAGCAAGCTGCACAGGAAAGGGGATTGGGGTTGTTAAGAAAGAGATAAGCATCAGTGAAGAGACATGGACCATATATAATCTCTAGGAAACCCCAAACCAGAAGCCCCCAATTCTGTGGATGAAGCATCAGTCGGCACAGCCTGGAAACTCAGATTCTACAATGTTATGACTCATATGAAAGCCACAGGGATACTCAGAGACCAAGTTTCTCTACTCTATCCTTAGAATGGAGATAGAGGGAAGAGAGAGAAAAAAATTTTAATTAATCTTATTTATTTATTTATTTATTTATTTTGGTCTGGGTGCTCTGTCTGCATGTATGCCTACATGCCAGAAGAGGGTACTGGATCCCATTTTAGATAGTGTTGACCACCATGTGGTTGCTGGGAATTGAACTCAAGACCTCTGGAAGAGCAGCCAGTGCTCTTAACTGCTAAACCATCTCTCCAGCCCCCGAGAGAAAAAAATTTGACAAGGCAACAAATACTTTTCCTTTGGGAAGTCAGATTAAAAACTATTATCAATTTTGTGAGAATTCAGAAATTGGGCTAAAATATAAGCACTGTAAAATGGGAAAAAAAATCACATGAGTACTAAGAAACTGAACTCTATAGCATTATCTTTCAAACTGTAGTTTTAATAAATCATACTTTTTGTTTAACCAACTTTACAGGTTATAATCATCTTTTTCTAAAAGAATGAAGTGGAGAAGAGATATCAGAATTCCAGGGCTAGCAGTTAAGCAGTGGTTTGTGCAATTTCTGAATTAACTGCATACAAATAAATGTGAGTTGGACTTTGACATAAAATAAGTACTTTTCATTATTTTCCTTAACCCCTCCCCCCCAAAAAAGTTCAATTTATGCAGACCCTCCTGTTACGAAGATGAATAGCACTCAACAGCATATTGGTGAATGCCTCTTTTTAATCCACATCTACTTGTCCTACTAGGATAGATTTGATCATAGGTCACACAGCAGACACACACCGCCAGCCCCTGTACTATAAAGAGAACTGTCCAGTGCAAATAAAAGAGCCCGCTCCCACCTTATCAATGAAGTACAGCGCTACAGCTCTCTGTCGAACTTTCATCTCTTTCGACTTCCAGTCTTCCCGATACTGATTTCGGATCTTGTCCACACACTTCTTCAGCCGCCGAGCAGTCTCGTATTTCTGCCAGTCTTTCTCACCCTGTGGAGACCCCACCCCGAGGTGTGTTATTTACAAAGAGTGAAACAACACACAGACTACTCAGAGCTCTGGAGCACTTAACCTGACAAGAAC